>JAVTVJ010000628.1:0-198189 GCA_034509425.1 Eopsaltria australis | reverse complement strand
AAACAGCCAGGAGGAAGTGAAAATTAAACACACACAGATACAGCCACATTTGACTTTGGAGATTCTGAAACTTTTCTGATGTCTCATGCCCTGTACAGAATCACAGAAACAGAGACGAGTGGAGGTTGGAAGGGTTCTCCAGAGATCATGTGGTCTAACGCCCCGGCTCAAGCAGGAACACCTGGAGCTGCTTGGCCAGAACCTCATCCAGAAGGTTTTGAACATCTCCAAGGATGGAAACTCCACCACATGCCAAGGTAACAATGTCTGCAAGAATCAGGGACCAGTTTGGGGCTCATTGGCCTTGCTACGCCTCTCTCTCCATTTGACACCTTCTTGGAGATGTACCTTGATTGGACAAAACGCAACAGGCACAAGCTGCGACCCAAGAAATTTCCATTAAATGTGTGGAAATTTTGTTTTTGTAGCTTTTTACAATAGGGGTGATCAAATACTAGAACAAGCTGAGATAAAGGAGGTGCAATATAGCAACACATGAGGACGTGCTCCAAAACCTCCAAAGAAGATCAGCATCAGATGGGACATCTCTGGAGTAGCTGAAGAGATTGAAGTCAAGGCCCACAGTGAAAAGCTGGTGAAAGCTCCCACAGTGCTTTCAGGTTTCCATGGCAGCTGTTTGAACACTGCACCCTGTTTCTCACCCCACCTTTGCTCTCTGTTCATCTGTGCTGTGCAATAATTCCCTTGCAACCAGGCTCTGAACAGTGTCCCTTTCATCCCAAGGATGTGCACAGGCTGCACCAAATCTGACCCTCTTCTCCCACTGCAGCCCCCACAGGCTGGTCCTGCAGCTCTGGACTCTCCTGTCCCATCTGTGACACACATGGCCATGACCTGCAGCTCCGGGCTGTGCAAGATCTGCAGCAAAGCCGTATCTCCTCTTCATGCCCTGAACCACTGCACAGGGGTCACAGCAGAGCCTTCCCTCCTTCTCAATCCCCAGTCTCCTGCCTTCACCTGGGAGGGCCAAATGGGCAGTGGGGGACTCGGGAGAGCAAAATGTTGCTCATAAAAAAGCCAGGCGGGTTGTGCTGCAGCCAAGGGCAGGGCCCTGGGCACGCCCAGCTGGTTACGGTGCCCCTTGTAGAGGCAGAACAGCAAGGCCCTTGTGCTTGGCCCACTCCTCACTGTCTCCTCCATCCCTTGGAGGAGGCAGGTCCAGGATTGCTTGTGTCCTGTGTGCTGCTTTGGGCTGGGTTGATCTTCTTCCCAGTGTCTGGTGTGGGGCTGTGTTTGGGACTTGTGCTGAACACAGGGATGATAATGGAGATGTTTCTGCTACTGTGGAGCAGTGGCCACACGGAGCCGAGGCCTTTTCTGCTTCTCCTAAGCCATGCTGGGGCTGGGGGTGCCGGGAGGTTGGGAGGGGACACAGCTGGGACAGGTGACCCCAAACTGACCCAAAGGATGCTCCAGACCCTGTGACATTATGCTTAGTATGGAAAGTGGGGGATGTTTGGAGTGATGGTTTTTCTCTTCCCAAGTCACCGTTCTGTGGGATAGGGCCCTGCTCTCCTGGAGGTGCTGAGCACCTCCCAGCCCATGGGAATGGGCATTTTGCTTTTCTTTGCTTGTGCACCTGGCTTCTGCTTTCCCTATTAAACTGTCTTTACCTCAACCCATGAGTTTTCTCAATGTCTTTGGGTGACTTTATGATACTGTTTTTACCCTTCCAATTCTCCCCCTGATTGCACTGGTGGGGAACTCAGTGAGTGGCCCCAAATGTGGAGCTTGGCTGCTGGATGGGGCTGAACCACAACAGCTGTCAGGATCAAATCCTTGGCAAAGTCTGAACGTGATTTTCAAGCTTTAAGCAGTTTCTCCTCAGGAACAGGACAGCACCAGTCTAGGATAATGCTCCCACATGGATTAGAGTGGAAGAGTGACCTGCACTGCCACAAGGATAAGGAAATGTGTCTTGGCTCAGCTTTCCACCCCTCCTCAGGAGAGGGGATGAACCCCTGGCAGGACTCGAGCAAGGTGCAATGGCATCAACTGAGGTCCTCTAGCTCAGCTCAGACTGAAAGGAGAAGGAGCTGCTCCTCCCCGTGGAGCAAGGCGAGCTCCAGACACCTTTCCTGAGAGGCCCAAGAAGCCAAAGCAGGAGTGGGAGCTGGGGCTGCAGTGGCAGTGCAAACCAGCAGTCCCTGCTGCCCACAGCTGAGAGGGCTCCTGACAAGCACAGGCAGGGCCTTGGGCAGCACATGGAAGTGAAAGAAGCCATCAAACCCCCCTTCCCTGAGCACGTTCTTCTCCAAACAGCTCTCTGAGGGGGTGTGATGTGTTTTCCAGAGCTGCACTCACCTCCATCATCTCCTCTGTGCTTACATTTGCAGAGCTGTGTTTCTAAACTCTGTCAGGGAAAAAGAGAAAAGCAGGCCACAAGCAGATTTTCCAAGGCTTGCTGGGCCCCCCTGTGCTCAGACACAGCCCAGGCCTCCGGGCAAAAGGATGATGTTCTCCTGCAGTGACACGCTGCTTCTCAAAGGGGGGAAACACCTCCAGAAGCCCCATGCCCTCCTCCAAAGGCAGCAAGGCCTGAGGCACTGGGATGCTTGGTTGTTCAACAAGAACTCCAACCAGACCCAAAACCTAGGCAGGAATTCTTGAGGAAAAGGAAGATGGCCTGCTGGTGGCAGAGCAAAAGGGATAGGGAGTAAAGGAGAAGAATTTCCCTGCAGGAGACCTCTCTGGTTTGCCATAGGATGGGAGGGGCTGTAGCTGCAGCACTCTTCACTTCTCCCATTTGCTGTGGGGATGCATCTTCCCCACCACAGCCCAGCTGCTGAGGATCTCCTGGTGCCAACTGAAACTCCCCCACTGGAATACTTTCACAATGCCTTCAAATCTGCTCATTGTCCACAGTTAATTTCCAAATTTCAATTCTCCTCAAGATGTGTCCCCAAATCCACACTGGAGAGGGATCCAGAGTTCACCAACTGTCTCAGTTTAGAGACACATTAGGAGGAAACGTCCTGAAAGGGTGTCTCCTCTAAATAAAGGCAGATTTCAGCAGCCCCTCCCACCAACTATCTGCTCTGAGAGCACCCCTCACACTCCCCTCCTCCCCACCCTGTTCTCTTAACTAGTTCTGCTCTCATGTCTTCAGAAGGAAGCAGTAAATCAGGGTGTGTGATATTTTTGTTTCGCAGACATGGGGCACTTGGCTCCTGTTCGATTGGCTCAGCCTCTCCTTCCTTTTCAGATGGGAAGAGAGACCAAGGGAATGGCCAGACCACAAACCAAAAAGGAGATGGGGCTCCCAGGGAACAAAGGCCACTTTCCTGCACCAGTCACCCATGGGGACACTTGGCAGGCTCCACTGTCCTTCCTGTGAGGAAGGACCAGCAGCACTGGGACAGTGACCTTGCCTGCCCAGAGGTGAGACCTTGTCCCAGCAGTGACACGGGGCCTTTCTGCTTAGAAAAGACCAAGAAGTCCCTGATCTCCTTTCATGACCAAACAGGTCCCAACCCCAGCGCACAGTGGAGTACGAATGATCCAGGTGCTGAGCTGCTTTGTCCAGGAAAGGGACACTGTTCATGGCAAGCTGCTGTTGACAGGACAGAATCCACACCAGGACAGACTGGGCACTCCTGAGCCAGTGGATGGGGACCAGGCCTTGCCCAAGGCCTAAGCCCAAGATTCCCCTAAGCTCTTCCTCTGGGGCTCTCACTCCTGTGGTCCTGCCCTCCCTCACGTGTCCACCTCCCAAGGTTCAAGGGCACATGGGCTCTGGAAAGAATCACAGAATCATGGAATATCCTGAGCCGGAAGGGACCAACAGCACAGACACCCCAACATTCCCAGCCTGTGCCTGGGAGCTTTCCTGAGAGACAGGGAAAGGCCTGGGGGGCAGGATGGAGAGCAGGGATCCTCTCCCTCCATCTCCCCAGAGAGCATCCATGAGCCGTGGGAGAGAATACTCTGTTAAGGGGAAGACGAGTGGGTATGAGGACACGGATAACTTTACCACATGTCAGGTCATACCTACACACTCTCTTCAAAGGCAAGAGAGCCAAGAGGGGGCCTGATCTGATGAGACATCAAAGCTGATCATTTTCACATGCAGAGAAGTGTTAACCTTCAAGTTTTGGACAAATTTCATTTGGACAATTATATTCCAACTAACTACTGTGATTTCAAATGTCTAAGAGTCACTAAAACAAATGACACCACCTTAGCTCTGAAACCAGAACATGAGGAACTAGAAGATCACTGGGAGAAACAGCAGTGTATGGATAGACAGTTTTAAATGTCAGCAGGGCAATTTGTTGGAGGTAGGAAATACAACCGAGAATTAACCAGCATTTTTGAAAATGATGCTGAAAAGTAGGTGGAATCTTTGGTTAAGTCCCAGACAAAGGTTAGGGACTGCATTCATTGACCCATGAAAGTAAGTTTTAAACAGTGGGTCCTTTATTTCTTAGTAAAAGCTATTTCCTAGGACATCTCCACCTTGAGCATGAGGCCTTTGTGAGCCGCGGTGGCATCATGCCCAGAGGCCATTGTGACACGGGTGCGCACGGTGACCCAGAGGGCAACAAATGCCTGCAGTGGCCACTGCCAGGAGAGCAGCTCTCTGAGGAGGCAGCAGCTTCTCTGGAGGCAGCAGCTGCCCTGGGTGCTTGTGGCCAGTGCTCAGCAGAGCATTTGCAGCATGACCAAGGAGCAGGAGGCCAATGGCCACTGCCAGCCCCGTGAGGGGCAGCCGCTGCTGCCCAAGCAGCAACAGGTGAGGGACAGGGATGGAGGGACAGCCTGCAGTGGCACCTGGGGGAAGCCCTGGGGCAGAGACAGCCACGCCTGGCACCAGCCCTTGCTCTGGGGAGGGGCCGGGGCTGCCATGGCCCAGGCACAGCAGTGGCCCAGAGGCAGCGAGCACAGCTGGGAACCCAGCCCAGCCTGGCTGCCATGGCCAGCACCTGCCTTGGGGCCAGGCCCGGGCTTGGTGACACCTGGGGGACACTGTGCCTGCACAGCCACCTCCATCCCAGCCTCCTCCTGCTTCCCACAGGTGACCCACAGGCAGCCACGGGTGGCACCACAGGTCACCGTGACAAACATGACGCCCCGCAGCGTCACACAGCCATGGAGACTGTCCGTGTCGGACCTGCCACCTCTCCATGGCCCTCCATTGTCAGTGGCACCTCTGTGCCAGCTCAGCCCTCAGGTACAAAGAGCAGGCTCTGCCAGCGTCCAGCTGCCCCATCTGCCAGCAGCAGCAGCAGCCTCTGGCTCTTCTCCCAGAGGCACAGCATGTGCCATGGGCCCTGTGGCCAGTGGCCAGCCAGAGCTTGTGCCACCTTCACCACAGGGCACTCTGGCTGCTGGCAGGGCCTGGGAAACATCTTCCCTGGCAAGGAGAATGGAAGGGCTCTGGCATGGCTCAGTGGCAAGGCAGGGCCATCACCTGCGACCCGTGCACCCTGGGCACTCTGAGACAGAGGAGATCATCAAGGTGCAGGAAGGGCACGGTGGCAACACCTGCAGTGACCTGTTCAGAGGCCTGGCCCCATATCTGTGTGAGAACAGGTCCCTCAAGTCCACCTGGAGAACCACCAAGTGGTTAAATGCCCACCAAGAGGCAGAGGGAATTCCTCAGCCAGCCGAGCAAACTGCGCGTCGCAAGCAGCTGTGCCCGAGGGATGAGGAGGCTTTGATGCATCGGCTGTGTAAAACCGGAGAGGAGCTGGAGCAGCTGCAAGACAAAGTGTATGCAGAGATGTTTAGAGCCATCTTCTCCTCCCTGGATGACAAAGAAAGCCCCATGATGGCCAAGTGCATCCTCAAGGAGCCATCAAGCCTCACCCTGGAGCCAGCTGCAGGCCCCTCGGTGCCGCACAGCGCTTGCAGCGGGACCAAAGACGCCGCAGGAGAGACACAAAAATACTCAGAACTTGTGTCTCTTGACCACTTGTTGGCTGACCTGTGCCCTGTCTCTGATGACTCGCTGTCCTGTGACGCTCTCATCCAGGAGCTACTGGAAAATTGGGATCAAGAAGAGCCAGCAGCTCCTGCCCTGGACAGCCATCCCTGGGATGACAGGCACAGCCAGCCTCTCCCCACATCACAGCCTGAGGAAAGCTCAGGCTTCTCAGCCTCTCCTTCATCTGGAGCCTCCTGTGAGGAGAGGGCAACTCGTCAGCCGTGCCAGCAGAGTGCACATCACAAGCTGCTCTGCACAGAGTCTGAGGATGCTTTGAAGCACCATCTGCAGATCCAGGCAGAGCAGCTGGAGGAAGGGGATGATGGCCAAACACATGGAGACCTGTTTGGAGACATCCTCTCCTCCCTGGACAAAGAAAGCCCCATCAAGACCACCCGTGTCGCCAAGGATTGGTCAAGTGTCCCCCCTGAACTCGCTGCAGGCCCCCAGGTGCCGCAAGACTCAAAGACGTTTGCAGTTTTGGCCTCGCCTGCTGCTGCCACGTCTGAGGCTCACGCAGCAGGGATGGATGCTGGCCGTGCCCAGGCCGCCCCTCCCCAGGCACAGCCCTGCGGGGTTGGGGCACCAGCAGGGGCTTGCCCGGTGCCTGCCCAGCCCCTGGCACGCAGTGTCCCTTCTTCCCTGGCTGGCAGCGCAGCCGTCCCGCAGTCCCCGGCCCCACGGCCATGGCGCTCCATGCTCAGGGTGGCCCAGCGGGCTCTCAGAAGGGTTTTCTCCTTCAGCTGCCTCAGGGGGCAGCCAGAGGGGTGAGCCCTGTGCCAGCACCAGGACAAGCACCAAAGATCACTGCTCGCCCTGAGGCAACCACTTGCCAAAGGTAGGTGCCAGTGCCGGCCCCAGCCCCTCACCCCAAGCCAACAGCAAGGCAGCCTGGTCAGGGAGAGGCAGCCAAGCAAGGATGGCAGCCTTGCATTGTAGAATGCCACACAAGCTGACTTCAGGTCTGGGCTGCTTTGTGGGGGTGCATCCCTGCCCTGCCCCAGGCTGGATTAGGAGCTGAGAAATCCTCCTTGAGCCTCAGCATTGCAGGTAAATGAAAGCACACCCATCCTCCTTTCACAGGCCAAATAGGAAAATGCCTGTCTGGACAGCCTCAACATGGACTGGAGAAAGGTGTTAACCCCAGATGAACGACCCGGGGTCCTCACCTCCACAAAAACCACCGGGACACCCAGCGCAGAGAAGCGCAGGGTGACAAAGGACTGATGGGACGCCCCTGGAGCCCCTTGGACTGTCTTCTGTCTGATCTCCTCCCCACCTCATCCTCATCCTGCTCTTCCCCACACCACCCCAGCCCCGATCTTCCCCCTCTTTCCTTCTCACCCTCCTCTTTCCTGTCTCTTTCTATCTCTCTACCCCACGTTTATTGTTCAATAAAATCCCCGTTGCTGACTTTGGTAGATGGTCTCATTGGCACCTGAATTTGGGCAGAGGCATCTCTCCCTAATCACATCTTGCCATGGGCACACATCTGCACTCAGCACTCGAGCTGTGCCCTCCCCAGTGCCCAGCACAGAGGGACAATCACCGCCCTGCTCCTGCTGGCCACACTATTGCTGACACAGAAGGCCAGGAGGCCACCAGCCCCCTTGCCCACCTGGGCTCACACCGGCTCACGTTCGGCCGCTGTCGGCCAGCACCAGCAGGGCCTTTCCCGCTGGGCAGCTTTCCAGCCACTCTGCCCCAGCCTGGAGCACTGCAGGGCCTTGTTGGGACACCAGGCCAGGACCCAGGCCTCTCTGTTCTTCAGCCTCATCCTGCTGACCTCACACCATCCATCGACCTTGTCCACATCCCCCTGCAGAGCCTTCCTACCCTCCAGGGCATTGACACCCCCACCCACCTTGGCATTGTCACAAATTCACTACTGAGGGTACGCTCCATGCCCTTGTCCACATCAGCAGGGCAGATGCTGAACAGGACTGGGGCCAGGGGACACCGCTGGTGACCAGAGGCACACTGCAGAACCGGTCTTACTGTTGATAACTGAGGCAGAAAAGGCATTGAGTACCTCAGCCTTTGCCTGAGGGAGAGGCTGCAGCGGCACCTGGGGCAGGGCTGGGGCCAGACACCGCCAGCCTTGCCTGGCACCAGGCCTTGCTCTGGGGAGGGGCCGGGGCTGCCATGGCCCAGGCACAGCAACGGCCCAGAGGCAGCGAGCACAGCTGGGAACCCAGCCCAGCCTGGCTGCCATGGCCAGCACCTGCCTTGGGGCCAGGCCCGGGCTTGGTGACACCAGGGGGACACTGTGCCCACACAGCCGCCTCCATCCCAGCCTCCTCCTGCTTCCCACAGGTGACCCACAGGCAGCTGCAGGCAGCAGAGGGAGCAGCACAGGGAGGCTCTTCTGTAGTGCTGAGCCTGGTATCTCCACACTGACTGTGCTCAGCTGTGTTCTTCTCTTTCACGTTTGGAAAAGTTCCAGCATCTTATCAGAAACTCAAATGAGCCTGAGCAACCTATGCAGCCCCAAATCTGCCTCCTTATCTTTCCTTTGGATAAAGTAGGAACTATTTTTCTGTCATCAGGAACCTTCCTAAGTCACCCATCTCAAATCTGTTGTCCCTTCTATGTGAAAAACCCCCTGGCCTTCACCAGACTTCAAGAAAAAATTGATTGCATCACTTCAAAAATCACACCTGGATGCCATCTATGGAATGCTACTCAACAATGAAACAACACTTTCCTTTGGAATTCCCCGCTCTTCCAAGACACTTTTTCATGCCCTCCAACATCACCTTTACACATTTTTGGGTTTCATGATAACATCTTCAGACATTTTTTGCTTTCTCTTTCTATACATTCCCAAGACTAAACACCGAGTTTTCCCACATAAAGTTGGGTATCTGCTGCATTTCTAGACACAGTCAAGCACATCACAATTCTAGTATTGAATGAGAAAGATCAACTGCAGCCTCTTTTACATTTCTGCTGCAAAATTTGAGCAAACCCATGAAAATAACCTGGATTTGTGTTTGTCCACTCCTCATCACCTTCACTATTAGAAGACACAACCACTTGCCTTCACTGATTACAACAAAAGTTCTTGCCAAGAACACCAGTTTAACCTGTTATCAGCTACATAAAAATACCTGCATTACTTTGACATTTTGGAAGGTTTTGTTGAAACCTGTGCACAAACCAAAATTATTAAGGAACAAGCCACTGCACTATCCTTTCTTAAAAAATAAACTGCTCAGCAAATTCATCAGATTTGATGAAACCCACCTAACAAGACAGCAAGAATCAGGAAAAATACTAAAAAAAAACTTCCCTCTGCTCAGTCAAAACAAATATACTTGGTTTTTGTATTATACATACATCAGCAAGATGCTTCCTGATATACTGGGTGACCTGTGACCATTTCTTAATTTTTGTAACAACGTCCTTTGGTCACAGGAAGCCCTGTAACTCTGGGTCTTAATAGACAGCTTTTGTTACTGGAACAAACCAGGCATTCCCATAGCTCTGCATCCTGCACTGGACAGCAGTGCCTGTCTCAGGAGAAACAGGACAAGTAAGGCATGAAACAACCATCACTCTCATCTATCCTCAGTATCCAACAACAAGCTTTTAGCACAGACTCTGCCTTTGGATCATCTGACAGCAGGCTATCTAGCAAATCCTGTTTTCCATTTCTCTTATTCCATGTTTGCCCCACGGTTGGACACGAAGAAATCAGGCACTCAGGTCAGGTCAGAGCCACCAAGGCTGGGCAGGAGAGCAGAAGAGCACCCAGCCCTCTTTATTCTTACATTTATATATCTTGTCACAGACAGCTATGGATTGGACAATGAGGTTACCACCTCTCCAATTCCATAGGTAAGGAACACAGTCCATCAACCTTCCCCGCCCTTGGGAAAGGAATGAGAAACAATACCAAAGGTACAAAACAATCCTTGGCCAGTCAGCAAAACATTGACTATGTTTACATAAAATCTATGAGAACCATTTCTACTAAGTATCAACACAGCACACTAAAAATTCAGGGCGACATCTCACCCTTTTTCCTTAAAAAAAGAAAAAAAGAAAAAGAAAAATGAACAATGTTCATCCTCTGTTTGTGGAAGGACCATCGGAGTGAACACTCTCTTCATCTGAGTCATCACTCGATGTTCCACCCACTTGATCACTTTCATTCTGGTCACGGCTTCTACCCTGCTTGTCGGCCGGATTTTTCCTCTGTGGTCGCAGGTCAGGACGGACACACCTTGCAGGTACCCAGCGCGCCCCAGTATCTGTGGACACACAAGCATTCCCACGCCCTGACGCGATCAGATTGTAAGGACCTTCCCACTGTTTGGTGACTAAATTTCTCACCCGAACCTTCGCTCGAGGTTGCTGTGCCTCGTCTGAAGCCTGCAACGAGAGATGGTGGTTCAAAATGACAGGATTATTGGAGTTCTGCGTTACTGTAAGGCGATTAATGGTATACAAAGCTTTTGCCAACCGACTGTGCAGGGTTTCACCCTGCATTCCCCGTTTTTGTTTTTGAAGCACCTGCTTCAGAGTGCCATGAGCACGCTCTACAATAGCTTGACCAGTCGGAGAATGAGGAATACCAAGCTTGTGCGACACACCCCACAGCTGCAGGAGCTGCCTCACCTCTTTCAAGACGTAAGCAGGACCACTGTCGGTCTTCACAGTAGAAGGTACGCCTAGAACGGCAAAGGCCTGCCTCCAGTGGGCAACGACATCACGGCCCTTCTCTCCAGTGTGAGCGGAAGCCCACATGGCAGAGGAGAAGGTGTCCACCATGACATGCACATGCTTGAGCCGGCCAAATTCGGCAACTTGGGTTACATCAGTCTGCCAAATCTCCAAGGCCCTAAGGCCCCTGGGGTTTACCCTCGCCAGCAAAGGCCCTGCCAATGCATGACAGTCGTCACACGATTCAACAACGTCATGGGCCTCAGTTGGCGTCAACTGAAACTGCTTCTGCAGCGTATGTGCGTTTTGATGGAAAAAAACATGCGATGCCTTGGCCTGTGCGAGTGTATCAGGCTGAGGTGCTACCCACACTGGGTTAGCCAACTTGTCAGCCCTCGCGTTACCTTCCGCTATGAACCCTGGCAGATTGGTATGACTCCTTACATGCAGAACATAGTAGGGATGAACCCGTTCCTGAATGACACACCCCAGGGCCTTCAGCAAATGAAACAGATCAACATTGTCGACCTTTTTCAAAATTGAATAACTCAATCGCTTTGCTATGTCAGCCACATAGGCGGAATCCGTGACCAGACTGAAAGGTTGCTGGGAAAATCTTTGAAATGCCATAAGAGCAGCTCTCAATTCAATCAATTGGGCTGAGCCAACCTCATGGCCTTCCAGAACCTGCCACTCAGATCCATCCCTCCAAGTAACAATGGCCTTCCCGGTTCTGACTAAACCATCAGTAAAGACGGTTGGTCCTTGCACTGGCTCCTGACTGTGTTTGGGTCTCAGAGAAATCTCTGTGAGTTTTGCCACTTCTAACAACTGGTGGCTGGGCAGATGACATGTGATCCGCCCTGAAAAATTTTCTAGAGCACTTTGCAGTGAAAAAGCTCCAATCAAAATCTCCCCGCTATTTAGTAGTACAATTTTTGCGGGATCTGCACCCATCAATTTTCAAACACCGTTGTCAACATTTGACTATCAAGCGAGCAATCAGCCCGAACAATGCAGTTGCCGTCTTCTGCGGCTGATGGGGCAAAAGGACCCATTCCAGGATGTGCAAAAAATCAGACCATTTGTCACTCCATTGGCCAATGATACCTGTGGGATGCAAAACTGGATTGGTGATGAACACACTTGTGAAGGGCTTCTAGTTTATCTTTAGGAAGGGACCACTGTTCTTGACAGATCGGTTTGTCCAACAGCCACCGTATAGGAGGCGTAAGACACACTGCGCCCTTCAACGCAGTGGCCCCAAGTGAAAATCCGTCCCAATGCGCACTCCCCACGCAGCCATGGCATCCCTCCCCCAGAGGTTAAGAGCAGTTTCAGTAACATGAGGCCTAATCATGGCCATCTGTCCCTCTGAGTTCGTTATTACCACTGGCTTCTGGCTCACATAGCAGTGCTTCGTCCCTCCCAATCCTGCTACAGATGCCCCCACTGGTTCCAATGGCCACTGCAGAGGCCAAATGGCTAGGGAGAGAATCGTGACGTCCGCACCGCTGTCAAGAAGCCCACGGAGAGAGATCTTTGACGGCGTAGCATCAGGGATGGACAGTGTGCATTGCATCTCAGGACATTGTTCAGTCATGACAGCCGTCCAGTGAACCTGAGGTGGTCCTGTGGAACCAAAGCAGCTGTCTCCTCGTGACCTTGGTTCTATCCTGTGAACAGAAAACTTAAAAGGGACAAGTTGAGCAATTTGTGTTTTTTCAGGAATTGTGACCGGGGGGGTGGGTGTGGAAACCATGGCAAAGATGCATCCTGTATAATCTGCATCAATGAGTCCCAGATGCACAATGATACCCCGAATGGTGGCACTAGATCTCCCCATGAGGAAAGCACTCATGCCACTGCCCAAGGGACCAAAAGCATCTAAAGGAACCTTGTGCACTGCATGAGTCTAAGACTACTGTTGCTGCCGTGCAGACATCCACCCCTGCTGAGCCACTGGTGCTGGCTGTGAGCCGGCCCAGCAAACCTCCATCGGCTCTGGGGTTTGGAGAGATGTTTGTGTCTGAACACGTCTCCCCTGCATGCTCCGCCACCCATTTCCTGAGCTCGATGAAAACTGACCCTTGACAAGAACTGCAACCTTGCAGTCCATTGCAGTGTTGTTCGGTTTTCCACACTTTGGACAGAGAAACATGAAAATCCTGCCTTTCTGCACTTTCTTTCTTGGTTTTTCCTGCCCTGAACACTCCTCTGCTTCCACTGCCCACCTTGCAGCCCTGACCAGGCCGGCCGCGGGGCAGCAGCCATGGCAACCACCTTCCGACTGGCAGTGCCTACATTTTTACAGGCTTCAACCATCTGCATTAAAGAAGGGACACCAAGGAGTGCTTCAATCAGGGTCTGACACTCATGAGAACAACAAATCCTTGCCAGCTGCTTAATTAACAGCTCTCTTGCAGTTGGGTTGTCCACTTGTCTCTCAACAGAAGCAGTGAGCCTATTTGCAAACTGCAAGAAGGACTCATCATTCTGCTGGGTCACATCCACGAATTGCTCTGTAGGAGCAGCCATCTCAATGGTTTGAATCAATGCTGCCACGCCTGTCTCTCAGCATTGGTCCAGCACAGCACGACTCACGGCAACCTGTTTTTTAGGGTCTTCAAAATTACCAAGTCCCAGCAGGAGATCCACTCCAACCCCACGTCTGGGATCCTGCTGGTTCAATGTGGCATTGTATGCTACAGTTCTGGCTGCTATCTGATGCCACTTTAATTCAAATATATCATATTCGACAGGCTGAAAGAGAACACGAGCCAAGCTTCTAATATCAGCTGGCACTAACAAGGCACCATGAAAAACTCTTATAAGCTGCATAACTTCTTTGGAGCCTAAACCATATTTTCCAACCTGCTGCATAACTTCCATCAAGGACTTCCATGATAAAGACCCATAGCTATTTTGACCAGCACCGACGAAAACGGGAAAAGCCTGCAACCCTTGACGTGATTCTGTAGCACCTGCTGTGTCCTGTCCCTGGCTTATCACAGGGACTTGAGCTGGCACAGGGCTCTGAGATCTGCTAGCACACGCCTCAAGGCGACGGGCTTTAGGACAATCATAAATTTCCTCTACTTTCGCCTTAACATCTGCCCAGAATTTTGCCTTATCTCTGGCGTGTACCATCACCCTACGCTTCGGCAGGGTCCAGAGACCCTCTGATGCAGACCCACTCTCCCGGGATCTGTGGTCCCGGGGCAACCACAGCTTCCCTGCTGCTTCACTGCCTGCGCCGAAAAGAAACACTTTGGGACTCACTTCCTTTTCAGGTTTTGCTTGTTTGGGATGTCCTGTGGACAAAACTGCTGAGTCATTGCTGCCAGAGCCTGTGCTGTCCACCACTGCAGGGTGGGGCAGGGCTCGGCCCCACTCCCCTGGCTCCTGCGTGGGGCGGAGCCGAGCCGCGGGGAGCCGCGGCTCCTATGGCGTGGCTGCGCATTCCCACGGCAAAGCAAAGAACCCGGATGGGGGTGGGTGGAGTTGCGCCGCCTGGCCAGGAGCGGGGGAGGGGAGGAAACCGTACCCATCAGGGTGCCGCGGAGAGCACAGACCCCAAGCGCGGAATCCGCCCACCGGGACTCTGCCATGCCTTCTGCCTTCTGCAGAAGTGTCCGGAGCCGGCGGCGTGGTCCGGGCGATGCTTTCTGTGTTCCCCGCTTTGGAGGCCCTGGACCCCGACTCAGCGCTCACCTGAGCTCTGCTGCGCCTGCGTGCCACCGTGTTCACAGGCGGAAGGCGGGCCGGAGATCACAGCACCTCTCCCGCCCCTGCAGGAGGGGGGGCCAAGCGGTGTCATCGCCCGACTCTTCGCCGGATATGTCATCAGCATCAGACACTGATTTGATTTCTACCCCCACTGCGCCAGGGGGGTAACTTACAAAAACGCCGCAATTTGGGCACTGCACTGTGCTGGCTTCCCATTCTCCCTTTTCGCCTAGCACCGGAAAGACACAGGGAGGGGGCATTTCTTGCTGCCCTGCCGGGGGGAGGTGACCCCCCCTCCGCCAGCTCCCCAGAGCCGGGGAGGAGCGAACCCATCCACGCTGGCTCCACGGGACTTTCCAAAGCCAATCTCTCCTCGGAGATCGGCAGGCCATCAAACCAAATGCTCTCTGGGGGGGAGCCATCCGCGCCCTCACTGTCTGGGCCAGGGGTTTTGGGCTCAGAGGTGGGCTCTGAGTCACGCTCTTCTTTCGCTCCCCCACTCAGCTCAGAGAACTCTCCGAGCGAGCTGACAGGCGTTATCCTGCCGGAGGAGCTCTTCTGTCTTTGGATAACAGAATTCACCTGTCTCCAAGTTGCTAGTAATCTAGTCATCATTTTACTATATGTCTCTGATAGCACACCTTTCAATGCTTTAGCCACAAACATCCACGTAGATTTAGCCAGGATATTGTAATCATTGTGGAAAAAGCCTATCTCCTTGGACTAAAAATATAATTGCTCTAAATTTGACGTCCAAACATTCACATTCTCGCCTTCTAAGAATATTTCGAGAACTTCGAACACCAGAGCGTCACTCGGGGACATCTCAGAATCTCCCATAATTAATTTTTAAATTTTTTCACCTGAGTTTTACCTGAGTTTTACCTGAGTTTTGTCTCAATTCCCCGTACGGGCCACCAGATGTCGCACGGTTGGACACGAAAGAACCAGGCACTCAGTCAGGTCACAGAGTCACCAAGGCTGGCAGGAGAGAAGAAGAAACCAGCCTCTCTTTATTCTTACATTTATACCTTTTCATATACAATCATGGATTGGACAATGAGGACACCACCTCTCCAATTCCGTAGGTGAGAAACCCAGTCCATCAACCTTCTCCGCCTTCAGGAAAGGAATGAGAAACAATACCAAAGGAACAAAACAATCCTTGGCCAGTTAGCTAAACATGGACTATGTTTACATAAAATCTATGAGAACCTTTGCTACTAAGTATCAACACAGCACACTAAAAATCAGGGCGACAGCTTCTAAGTCCATGTCCAAGAGGCTTTCAGGCCTGCTGTAAACCTCATCCATCCCCACAATTCCCCCTTTTTGTTTTACTACTAAGAAAGCAGTGTTTATCGATCTCTGCAGGGCCCTTTGCAGAAAAGACAACAAACACGGCACCAATAGTAAGAACAAAAATACAACAAACAAGATGACACTTCCCATTTTCAACAGATCTTTGAACCATCCCATGATGCCCCAGCCACTAAACCACGTATCAAACCTAACAGTTTTTCTCAACTTTTGCACTCCATACTGCAGCTCTTGAATATTTGCAAAGATAGACTTTGAATTGTCTGACAAATTCATACAGCACATTCTTTCAAAATAAGCATGTTTTAAAAGGCGATTGTGGAGTTGCAAGTGAAACACACACAGAAGATTGATTCAAAGCATGAGCTAAAGTTGTCCATACATTCTCAGGCATAGGAGGCAGAGGTGGCAACATGGCCTTTCCCTCCCCTATGTAAAACCTAATGATAGCAATCATTAACATCCAAGGTTCAGGTTGATCCATCGCTGTCCTGGGGTGAGTTCGCTGTAAGTCCGGCCTCACACACTGTGCCAGCACCCAACGGGCTCCAGTATCTGTGGAGACACAAGCATATCCACGTCCCCAAGTGATGAGGTCCCACGGACCCTCCCACTTGTTGGTAATCAAATTTCTGACCCACACCTTTCCTTGAGGGAGATTCACTGTTCCGTCCGACTGCAAAGAAAGAAAATGCTTTAGAAATATAGGAATATTAGAATCAGAAGGCACTGTGAGATGATTGATTGTATACAAAGCTTTTTGCAGTCTGCTTTGTGGGGGTTCCCCTATCATTCCCCCTTTTTGTTGTAATTAATGTAAGTTTGTCTATGGCATTACCAGCCATCTGTCACAAGGAGTGTAATAAGTAAGACACACACATAGTTAGACATAAGAATACTTTTAACACCCATGTGATAAAACCTCTAAGTGATCTATGTTATTTTGTGATTCTTCATGACCTAATAGTTTAGAAAATCTGTCTTGATTACTTCATTTGTGAAGGTTGTCAAGCTAAATAATACATTATGAAATTGTGGAATACTATACCAACAGTCAGGGTCTGTGACAGCTGGCACCTTGTTTCAGTGAGGGCCGGGGGATCCCTCCCAGGTGAGATCCCCAAGTCCATCCCAAAAGGGGTGCAGCTCACATAAACTCAAATTATTAAGTCAAACCTGACTTAAGTATGATTTGGATGCGGAAACACCTGGGCCTGTTGGTAGATGTCTGACCAGGGAGAGTCCAGGCTTGGCCAGAGCCAGGACCCCAACTGGAGGGACTTCCCTAACACAGATCTTATGAAAAAGCTGTTAGAAACAGCAACTAGGAAGGTTACTGAAAGCTGAACAAATCATGGAGACAGTTACATAAACATAATACAGGTTGTGCAGACTGTAAAGTAACAGACTTTGTCAACTCCCTTTAACTAAAAAGACCATGGTACCATGAACATGATAATTAAAAGAATGCATGGAAGTATGTAATCTTAACCTAATCTTTCCTATAACACACATAGTTATGCATAACTGTTGTTAACTTTCACAGAATCTAGGTGTAATACTTAATTTTAACAGAACTTAGTAAATCTAATAGCATTTAACTTTAACAACATATTTATAGTTATTAATACATCAGGGGTGATTTGGACTTATGAATACATCAGGAGTGACAGTTTGGGAGAGTTCCAAAGACAGCGTTACGAGCTGCGAGCACACAGATCCATCCCTTCTTTGAGCAGGGATGCAGGTGTGTGGTATTGTCTCCGGGGTCACTGTACTTCAAGGTTCAGCTGTGGATATAGAACTCATTAACACAAAGTAAAAACAAGAAAAACTGGAAAACAGATTAAGAGATTCAGTTATCCATTTCTGTCTAGTAATACAATTCCTATTAGTAATTCACAGAGATGTTTGGCTTTCTCAAGTAGTTTTTAGTCAAAGGCTTCTCATCGTCCCTGTCATCCAGGTTGCAGAGTAACAGGGGGCCTGGCCCCCGGGGGGGAGGGGAGGGTGGTGAGCCGTGTAAGCTTGCATTGGCAGCATGTCCGGAGCTGGCAGCATGCTCGGAGCTGGCAGCATGCCCTGCAGAGGTGTTTATGTCTGAGTGTCCCCCTCCCCCTTTCAGGCTCTGCTTCCCGTTTCCCGAGTTTCCTAGAAATTGACCATTTACATGATACTTGGATTTATATTGTTTTGCAAAATGACCAGGTTTCCCACATCACTGACAGGAGAAAACTCCTGTATTCCCAATTCCTTTCTGCTTTTTCCCTGTTTGTTTCTGTTTACAATCAGTTTTTAAATGCCCTTGCTGTCCGCATGCATAGCATTTCTGAGGTGGTCGTAAAACGACTGCTAAAGCAGTCATTTTATGTTCCACAGACCCAACCTTAGCACAAGCTGTAACCATATCTGTTAATGAAGGGTCTCCCGGGAGGGTATAGATCACTTTTCTACAATCCTCATTTGCATTTTCCCAGGCTAACTGTTTACACAATATCTGCCTTAACAGATCATCCTCAACTTGTTTCTCCAGAGCTGCTGAAATCCTTTCTGAAAATTGCAAAAATGGTTCCTTTGTCCCTCAAACTCTTTGTACAAATCGAGGTTTGGGGGAAGCCATTTCTATGGTTTTTATCAATGCTCCCATACCTGTTTTTTGACATAGCTCAAGGATCAAAGGATGCCATCTAGCTTGTGTGTCTGGGTTAAAAAATGCATTCCCTTCCCTTAGGGCATCAGATCCCACGATATATCTAGGATCGTCCTGAGGTCTGTGCATATTCTCTACTGCGACTCTCTCTGCCATCTGTCTCCAGTTACTCTCAAAATCTCTGAACTGCACAGGCTGAAACAGCACCTGAGCAAGGTGCTTGATATCAAAAGGTGCAAGCAAGTCTGTGTTTATCACTAGAATTACTTGCATAACTTCTGGAGACCCCAGGCCATATTTAGTAATTCTTTCTTGCAAATCCTGCACTACCCTCCAGGCAATCACCTGATGACTATCTTGCTGATTAGTTCCTGGTGTAGCTTTAAACATGGGATACGCTTGAACACCTTCCCCTGCACCGGAACTCCCCCCAGCAGCCCTCTCTCCGATCATTTCAATGTCAGTTGTAAACACATCACTATTAAGATTAGGCATACCCAGCCTTTCAACCAGCTCCCAATCCCCACACTCAAGGGCTTTATGTTTGACTTGTTCCCAAAACCGAGCCGGTTGTCTCGGCTGCACTGTCACCTGACAAGGAGGCAGTGTCCAGGGCCTGGTTTTCCAAGCCTTGTTAGAGCGACGACGATCACTCACTGTCTCCCGTGAACGCTCCCGCATTGATGCAGCCTCTGAGATTCCCCAATCAATTTCCCTTTCCTCCCCACTGTCACTGTCCGTGTCAGAGTCCTTTGGCAGTGGAGGAAACGCTTGCAAAGGCTGTTCCGCAGGAGGCTGCACAGGCTGTGAAGATGGAAGCAGGGGGTTCACGGGGGCAGGCTGTGCCTAATTGATCGGCAGGCGAGGGATACACTCGCTCCTGCTGTACAAGGTCTCTAGGAGAAGGATAAGTTGCTGGCACATAGTCTTTTGGGGAGAGATATGATCTTTCAGCAACACCGCTGTTTTTAGCAGAAGCAGGCTGAGTCTGAGGAGGGTCAGGGGCTGCCCTTTCCGAACAGCACCCATTTCCTCCCTCTAATTCCATCTGCTCGTCCTCTATGAGTTATTGCTGTCTTTTCAGTGAGCTGTCCTCCCTTTTCTTGCTCTTTTCTCCGCTTCTTTAAAGCATCAAAGAGCAAGCGCCAGGTTGTGGCCAACTTCCGTGCCTCTTTATCTCCCCGAGAAATAGCTTCCCACAGTTCATCTCCAACTGCTTTCCAGGAGCTTATACTAAAAGCAACACTCTCATCTGCTGGAAAATCATGCAATTTTGCCCACAACAGTATATTTTTCAATATATTAACCCCTGTGCTTTTTAACAAACCTTTCCATGTAGACAGCACAGTCTTTTCCTGGCTAGATAAATTATTACCCATATTAAATTTGTTCCCAACGGCTCACCTTAATCAAGGTGTCAAAGTTCGGTCAACCAAAACAGAATCCTCTGCTCTCAAGCTACGTTGGGCTCCGTCTCCAGGAGCACCTCGCTCTGCCACTTGGTTCCCACTTTTTCAAGCAGGCGTCCTGCTCTCCTGGCAGGCTCCTTGGATTACCTTTATCTTTTATCCCGTTCAGTCCTGAACAAGTCAGCCAAGGGATCGCGCCGACCCCGAAGATCGCATCGGTTCGCCGACCGCGTCGTATCACGTCAGGCTCACGGATCACATCGGGGTCACCATTTGTCGCAGTAGAGACGGACACACGACACGCGAGTAGTGCAAGGACAAAGAAGAACTCCTTTATTAGTTTGTGCTAGCATCTTTATACCCTTTTTCCCAGCTACTGTGATATGCTATTATTGGCTACGTGACAAACAATACCAAGGCTGTCTACATAACAAGAATTTTTCCCAGCACATCCTAACAAGCTACACAAGCGGTTAACTATACACTGTAAGTCCTCTGCCACATCCCTGATGCTCCTCAGCAAGGCCATCTCTTGATCAGGTGCAAAACATCCCCCTTGATTATCTTCTTGGCTGTCCTTCACTGTGGCTGCAGGTGTTCATACCATCACTTTCACACAGCGCTTTCTCACGGGTAAACTCTGATCGCTTCTGAGTCCATGTCCAAGAGGCTTTCAGGCCTGCTGTAAGCCTCATCCATCCCCACATTTTGGCTACTTTGATCTTTACACTCTCATAATAATTTTCATGACTAATCCCTTGGTGAAACTCTAGAGGTGTTTCTGACAAACAAAGATTCTGGTTGACTGTCAAGATACAACTTACACACATCAGTAGAATTTTAGTGACAAGGTTGTTCATTCTTTATCCTCAGTCTCATTCGGTTAGGAACAATAATTCCATTGTCCACAGAGCTGGTGCCTTTTTATTCTACAATTATGCACCCAGGGTATTTTACTGTTTAACTTTACTGCAGAGTATGCAAGAACACTGTAATCTTTTATCTGCTTCTGCATTGATTCCACCCACTTTTATTATCCTGTGTAAACACTTTTATATTCCTTTATCTTTTCTGCTTGTTAGTCTTTAAGCTCTATTCAGCAACTTCAGGGGAACGGAAAATTTCTGTTCTTTAGGTTATTTATCCTCCTGGCTCCCCACAGTGCTCCAGTTCCTTCCTGGTGCCACTCCTGGTGCCCTGGGAAGCCCCCAGGAGCAGGCAGGGCCCGGCTGTGCCCCCTCCCCGCGGAACCCCCAGACTCCACATTCCCTCTCCCACCTGCAGCAGCCACTCCCTGCCTGGAGCATTTGTGCTTTGGCTTTTCCAGCTATTTCCTAGCATCTGATGTAAAAACAAGCAGTGAGGGGCAGGGGTGGGGCAGTCTGGGGGAGGGAGCACAGCAGGGCTATAACCGGGAGGAGCCCCCCCTGCTCCCATCCCCACCGTGGAGCCGTTCCATCCCAGCCTTGTTCCCGGTAAGTGCCAGCCCCTCACTGCCCCCCTCCCCTCACCTTGCTGCTTCTGCTCCCAAAATTAATGCCTTTGAGCCCATAAGATCCTAAGGCTCTGCTTTGGAGCTCCAGAGCTTCCTAAATGGGCGCTACTGAGTCTGAAATCTGCTTAAATTGGCCTTTTGGAGCCCACAAGCTCTTCAAATCTCTGGTTTTGAGGCAAGAATATCCCCAAATGTCTCTCCCTGACCCAAAGCTTCTGACCTTAGGCCCAAGATTCCCTAAATCAGTGTTTTAGAGCCCCAGTGCCCCCTAAAGCAGTGTTTCTGAACCCCAATGTGCCCTGAATTGCTATTTCAGGTCCCACAAGCTCCCCACATGCATTTCGGGGTCCAAGAGCTCCCGAAATGGGACTTTCTGAGGCCCAAAACTCCCTAAATGAGTGGATTTCCGCCAAATGCTCCCCAAATGGGTGTTTCTCAACCCCAAAGCTCCCTAAAGTGCTCTTTCTGAGCCCAAAATCTCCCCAAATCAGTGTCTGGGACCCCAAAAGCTCCCTGAAGGGATGTTTCTGAGCCTCAGAGCTCCCTGAATCACTGATCCTGAGCCTTGAAGATCACAAACTTGCAGTATCTGAGCTCAAAAGCTCCTGAGTGGGATTCCTGAGCCCTGAAGAACCTGAAATTGCTGGTTTCGAGCCCTGAAGCTCCCTAGATAATTTTTACTGAGCCTAGAGAAGATCCCTAACCAGGTGTTTCTGAACCCAGAAGCTCCATAAATCACTCTTTCTCACACCAAGAGCTCTCCAAATGGGTGTTTGGGAGCTTTTCTCTGAGTCCAGATGATCCCAAAATTGGTACTTTAGGCCCCCAAAGTTCCCTTAATTGCTGGTTCTGTCTCTTCTAAAAGCTAGCTGTACTCATATTTCTTGAGCACAAATCTCCCTGAACTGGCTTTTTTTGGGAGGTCGAAATCCTCTTTAATTTGATATTTCTGGACAGAAATCCTCCTGAAGCAAATGTTTTTCGTTCCCAGTGCTCCCTGAATTGGTGTTTAGGACCCTAAAATGTCCTTCAATGGGTGTTTCTGAGCCCAAAATCTCTCTAAATTGCTGTTTCTAAGCTCAAAATACTGCTAAACTTTTTTCATTTTTCTGGTTTGAGCCCAAAGTTTACTTAATTAATATTTCTGAGACTTGGAGCTCCTTAAGTGTTTTGTTTGTTTCTGAGCCCAAGAAGTCCCCTAATCAGTTTTCTAGAGCCCCAAAGCCCCCAGGATTGCTCTTCCTCAGCTCCAAATCTCCTGAGGTGACTGTTCTGGCCCCAAAGCTGCTGAAATTGGGGTTTGTGAGCCATGAAGTTCCCAAAATCAGTGTTCAGAGCCCTGAGCCCCCCTAACTCAAGCCATGTGCCCCCTTGGCCACTGATGCCTTATGAAAAGCTGACCTGAAACAGAAGCTGGACAGAATTAAAAGAATAAAAGAAGTATTTATTAGAACAAGGTACACTTTGGGCCATGCAGGAGTCTTGCAGAGACTACACCCAAAATGGACACCTAGCACGTGCTTTTTGGACAGATACACCTTTGGTCCATCTGCATATCAGAAACCCATTGTCCAATTACAGCTTTGGGTCCTCAAGTCCCATCCCTTGTTTGTCCCCTTCGTCTTTTCGCTGCTGTCCATGGTTGTTTACACTTTGGGCTTTGGGAGAAAGAGTATGTCCTTGAAACTGTGGCCCAAGAGAGAAATTGTTTCATCTAAATGACAGTAACAGCTGACAATTTATGGAGTCTTAGAGTCATACACTAGAGCAGTCTTGATCTAGAAAATAAAAAAGTTAAAACCTTAGGCACATTTCCTCCCTTTTAGAGACTTGACAAGGCCTCTACCTTGTCGAGTCTCTACTCTAAATATCTATTATCTATTAATAATATACACTTAATAACAGTAAATATTACAACAGTAGATATAGAAGAATTATGACTATTATTACTATGAGCAGTTCTTCAAGCACTGAAGAAGAATTATTTAATCACATTCTCCTCTGCATCACTCTTTGTTTTCTCACTTGTTTCAGGAGCAGAAGCTTTCTTAACTCTGGAGTAGTGGATCCAGGGTCCTTTGCCAGAGACTTTGACTGCAGTGAGGGTAGTCAGCAGGACTTGGAATGGTCCTTTCCACTTGGCTTGTAGAGGTTCATTGTCCCACCATTTGATATAGACCCAGTCTCCAGGTTGGAACAGATGTGCAGGTGTGTCCAGTCTGATGGGTCTGGATAGCACGATGTAATTCTGGAGCTTCTACAAAGTGGAACCTAAAGCCATTAGATATCTCTGTAAATCAAGTTTCCCTTTTATATGAATTTCACCTGGAATGTGTGGAATCTGCTATGGCCTGCCATACAATATTTCATAGGGACTGATTTTATCCCTCCACCTCGGCTGTATGCAGATTCTTAGTAAAGCTATAGGCGAGGCCTGAACCCACGTCATGGATGTTTCTTGACAAATTTTGCTAATTTCTGTTTTAAGGGTTCCATTCATACGTTCAACTTCACCACTCGCTTGGGGTCAATAAGGTGTATGTAGATCCCAAGTAATTCCCAAAATTCGACTGATTTCTTTAATTACTGGGGCAACAAAGTGTGATCCCCTATCCAATGACATTTCCAGGGGAACCCCAAACCTCAGAATTATATGATTGAACAAAACTTTTACCTCTTCTTTGGCTGTGTTAGTGCAACAGGAAGAAGCTTACGGCCATCCACTGAAGGTGTCAACCAATACCAGTATGTACCGGTATCCCTCTCTACGTGGTAATTCAGAAAAATCTATTTGCCAGTAATCTCCAGGAAGATCCCCTGCTTTTGTTACGCCTAACACAACTCTTTTCCTTGTATCAGGGTTGTTTTTGCAGCAGACTTCACATTTGCTTACTACTGTTTGTAGAATGTCAGTCATTCCTTTTCCTATTATTACGTTTTTTAGATGTTTTAGAAGGTTTTCAGTCCCAAAATGTGTTTTCATGTTCTCTCTGAGCTAGCTCTCAAAGAATCAGGGGTGGTGGTAGTGTAGAAACACATAATCACTGGATGATTATATGCAGGTGAAGAGCTCTGGGAACTGGGGGTTCAGACCCAAATCCGATTCTGATAGGGATTCGCAATGGATACATTTTATACCCTTCCCTTACATAACTGTTGTATAATCATATGTTAATCATCAACTTGATAATGTTCTATTGTGTATGTTGTTTTCACCCAAGCATGAGTTTGAGCCCTCTCCCCACAACATTTCTCATGATTGTTGTTCCTTTCTCGTGATTCTTATTGTGATCAAATAATTATTTTACTTATATCTGCTAAGCAATTATCGCATTTAACATCATTATGAGTAATTATCGCATTTAACTTCATCATCTACTATACCTGTACACAGGTTTAAGTTCCCATGATTTTAGCAAAGACAACGCCCAGTGCCATTCTCAAGGCCTACTTCAGCTACTGTGATTTTAGAAACATTTTAACCCTATGCTATCATTCCCCCCTTTGAAAATATTTTCACTTTATATGTGTAAATGCTTTCACTTGATACAGTCTTTTGGTTTTTGAATTTATACTCGATGTTCGTCTTCGAATCCAGGATTGTCATAAGTATTGTCATGGATGTTGCTGCGAACCGGAGAATCTGAAGAGGATGGATATGGAGTCTTGTTCCGTGTCAGTGTCCTCATTATTCTCCGGTTCCAGGATGTCTTTTTCTGTATTTCTCCTTTTAGTATGCTGTGAACTAACCAGATCACTAGGAACATAACTAGTAAGATTATTAGATATTCAAGGATAGATTTAATCCATGAACTCACATTCCATCCCAACCCCTTGTAGATTTTATCCAACCAGCTCGTAGTCAAGTCCTTTTGTTCATCTTGTGCCTCATGCTCTATTTGTTTTAACTGATTGATATCATGTTCTACATCTGCAGTTATGTTTGGGTTAGGTTTGGGAGATTCATATGGTTTTCCATATACTATTTCATAGGGGCTGACTGACATCCCACTCCTAGGCTTTACCCGAATCCTCAAAAGTGCTATTGGTAGAGCTTGTGGCCACTGTAATTTGGCTTCCTGGCATATTTTATTGATTTGTCTTTTTAGTGTCTGATTCATCCTCTCTACCTGTCCACTTGATTGTGGTCTCCACAGCGTGTGGAGGTCCCAAGCTATTCCCAGTAACCTGCTCACTTCTCTTACCACTACGGCTATAAAATGTGAGCCTCTATCTGAAGATATTCCTAGAGGCACTCCAAACCTGGGAATGATCTTTTGTAGTAGCCACTTGACTGTTTCTTTTGCTTGGTTTGTGCGACAGGGAAGGGCTTCTGGCCATCCTGAAAATGTATCAAGCCCCACTAACAGATATTTGTATCCTCGAGTTCTTGGTAACTCCGCGAAATCTACCTGCCAATAATCTCCTGGTTCTATCCCTACCCGAATTCTTCCTAGCTGTGCCTGCCATCTAACCACTGGGTTGTTTCTCAAGCAAATTTCACATTTTGACATTATTGATTTTGCCATTGTTAACATTTGTGCTGAGATTCCACTTTGTCTTAGCCATTTTGCCAATGCTTCTGCACCCCAACGACATTCGTTATGCTTAATTTGTAGAACTTCCCTCATTATCAAGGGGGGTAGCACTATTTGCCCTCGTGTAGTTACATACCACACTTCTTAATTCTTCTGTGCATTCAGCAGATGTCCCAATCTCTCATCTTCTGTTGAATATTTCGGTTCTGAAGGTAAATTGAATTGTGATACATTAAGTTTTGCAGTTATCAATGCCATTTCTGTTTGCACCTTTCGAGCAACCTGTCGGGCTGTCCAGTCTGCCTTTTGATTTCCCTCACAAATTTTGGAGCTCCCTGACTGGTGTGCTTTACAATGCATAATTGCCACTTGTTCAGGTTTTTATATTGCTTTTATCAATTGCAGGATTGCATCTTGATGTTTAATGTGTGTACACTGGGAAGACAGTAATCCTCTTTCTTTCCACAGTGCTCCATGTACATGCACTATTCCAAAAGCATATTTTGAGTCAGTCCAAAAGTTTACCTTTTTCCCTTCACTCAATTCTAGTGCTCTGGTTAAGGCAACTAGTTCTGCCCTCTGGGCAGATGTATTCGGTGGTAATGCTTCTGCTTCCACTATTGTACTGATTGTTGTTACCATATATCCAGCGTATCTGGTCCCATTCTCCATGAAGCTGCTTCCATCTGTGAATAACTCCCAGTCCAGTTGCTCCAGCGGGACGTCTTTCAGGTCTTCTCTCGCTGAATAGATGTATTCTATTACTTCTACACAGTCATGCTCTAGTGGGCCTTCCTTGGTTGTGGTACCTAGGAACACGGCTGGATTCAGAAGGTTAGTTATCTTTAGTGTGACATCATCCTGCTCGGTCAGGATTACCTGGAATTTTATCATCCTGCTCGGAGATAGCCAATGGCCCCCCTTTTGCTCTTAAACAGTGGTTACCATGTGTGGCACATAGACATCTATGTGTCTTCCCATCATGAGCTTCCTGGCTTCTTGTATCAATATTACAGTGGCTGCAACTGCTCACAGACACAGAGGCCATTTGGCACTTACATTGTCCAGCTGTTTGGAGAAATAGCCTACTGGCCTTTTCCAGATCCCCAGATATTGGGTCAGGACTCCCAGTGCCAGGCATTGCCTTTCATGTACAAACAGCTGAAAGTCTTTAGACAGATCAGGTAATCGTAACACCAGGGCAGTCGTCAATGCTTCTTTCAATTTTAGGAAGGCTTCTTTCTGTGTCTTGCCCCAGCTGAACGGTTGCGTCTTCCGAGCTTCATACAGGGGTTTGGCAATTAGCCCATAGTCCATGATCCACAGGCGGCACCATCCTGCCATTCCAAGGAAGACTCGCAGCTCATGGAGATTCTGGGGGCTCTGGAATACCACAAATAGCTTGGATACAGTTAGTACCTAATTTTCTCTGTCCTTGTGAGATTTCACATCCCAGGTAAATAACAGTCTGTTGGGCAATTTGTGCTTTTCCCCTGGACACTTTGTATCCTCCCATGCCCAGTGAGTTTAAAATCTCAATTGTTAGCTTTATACAGGTTGCCTTTTCTTCTGTTGCTATCAGTATATCAACATACTGCAGCAAAAGGTATTGGTCTCTCGGTACTTGCCCTTCTTTGGTCCAGATCTCCAGCTCCTTTGCCAATGGGTTTCCAAATAAGGTGGGGGAGTTCTTGTAACCCATGGGAAGCCGATTCCACATGAGCTGGGTCTTTCTTCCATTTTTTGGACTTTCCCATTCAAAGGCAAACAGTTTCCTACTTTCTTTGTCAAGGGGTATGCAGAAAAAGGCGTCTTTTAGATCAATTACGGTAAACCACGTACATATCTCTTTTATGGATGTTAACAATGTGTAGGGGTTGGCAACTACCGGATAAATGTCTTTGGTTATTTCATTTATTGCTCTTAGATCCTGTACTAGCCTGTAATTCCCATTAGGTTTCCTTACCGGGAATATTGGTATATTATATTCTGATTCGCATTCTTCTTGAATTCGATATTTTAGGAATTTATCTATAGTCTTTGCTATTCCCTGCTGTGCCTCTGGTTTTATAGGATATTGTTTGACCTGTACGGCTTTTGCTTCCTCTTTTAACTCTACATGTACTGGCTGTGCTAACTTAGATTTTCCAGGTATATCTGTTTCCCATACTGAGGGGATTACGGCATCTTCTACTTCCTTAGGGATTGTAGGGACTGGTTTCTCTTTTATCATTAAGATTTTTCCTGTCGTTGACTCTGGTATTTTCATTAACAGTTCGCCATTCTCAAAAGTTATTACTGCATCCAGCTTTGCCAATAAATCCCAGCCTAGGAGTGGAATGGGGCATTCAGGTACGTACAAGAATTCATGAGTCGACACTTTGTTCCCAAAACACAAGTCTAGGGTTGCAGGAATGGCCAATTTTCCTCCTTCCCTGTGGCCCCAACTACATCGGGATTTGTTCCCGATTTACCCTTCTAAATTGTTTAAAACTGAGTGCGTTGCTCCAGTGTCAATTAAAAATTTTACAGCTTTATCTCCTAACTGCAAAGTTACCAGAGGTTCTTGGGGCATAGGTTTTTCCTTCTCAGTATGTACCATCACTACCTTGGCAACCTCTTCCTGCTGGAACTGATTGCCTTGATCAAACCGGTTTGGGCATTCGCGCTTCCAGTGCCCGGGGAGATGACAATATGTGCATTCATTAAAAGCCAATGGTCTCCTGCAGCCTTTTCCAAACCCGCCTCTCCCCGTACCCCTGCCTCGCCCGCCTCTAGTACCTCCCCTTGAATTTCCTTGTAATACTGCCAAAAGCAGCCCCTGTTGTTTGTTAATCTCCTTTTCTCTATTATTATAAACTTTCCAAGCTACTTCAAGTAGCTTGTCGAGATTTCTTAACTCTTTCCCTTCCAGTTTCTGTAACTTTTTCCTAATATCATCCTGTGACTGACCAAGAAAGATAAGAGCAAGCTGAACTTTGGCTTGCTCTGTGTCTATCTGGAGGTCAGTATATTTCCTGGCCACTTCTTTAAGTCTCTCTAAAAATGCAGTGGGGGACTCTTTTTCTCTTGTCTTATTTCATACAATTTTGCCCAATTCATGGTTTTAGGTATAGCATTTTGAACTCCTATCTGAACCCACTCTTGATATCTCTTTAGCCTCATCATGTCTGCTCCAGATAGGTCGTTAGGGTCCCACAATGGATCCTCAGTGGGAAAACTATAATCTAGAGTTCCTGTCACTAGTCCCTGACGAATATCTTCCCTTGCTCATTCCCTAGCTTCTCTAAGTACCATCTCCTTCTCAGTAGAGTCCATTAAAGTATCTAATATCACTTGGATGTCATCCCAGTCTGGATTCTGAGTCTTCATAATAATTTCCACCACCCTGGCTACCTTATCAGGATTTTCCCTATAGGTCCCAGCTGACTGCTTCCATATTACTAGATCTCCTGGAGAAAAGGGTACCTTTACAAAAACCGGTCTGTCCACCCCCACACCTTGTCTCAAAGGGGCAATTACAGTTGTCTTTTGTTTACCTGTTCTTAACAAACCCTTTCCCATTGTCCTAGTTTAGGGCAAATGTTAGGAGGAAACCTCCAAGGGGGTCTCCTCTAGACAAGCCAATTTCAGCCACCCCTCACCCAAACCGGTTTGGGAAAAGATTTCCTTAGAGAAAAAGTGGAAAAAACTATTTATTTAATAAGCAGAATATTCACAAGTATGGAAACAAAAATTGAATGATATCAAACAATGAAACCTCTCCTTTCTCTGAAGAGATGGTGGATCCAGAGAGTCCTTCTGTGGGTGTGGCTGTGTCAGCCTCAGTCCCTCCAGAGGCTGGGGCCAATGGCCAGGCCTGGCTGCAGAGTCGGGGGGCCCCCGGGGGATTGTCCTGATGTCTTGGACCACAGAGATGCTGACCAGTCCCAGAAGAAAGAAACCAGTAAAAGAAATAAAGTCTCTCTCTCTCTGCAAAAGCCAAGAGATCCTGAGAGCACTCCACTGCGAACTCCGAGAGCACACACAGAGCTTATCTCTGTCTTTCTGTCTCTGCTTTTGAGTGCAGTCTCTGAAGGAATTTCTGGGGGAGTAAGGTGTAACTCCTGTAGACAAACTGTGTGTGTTTTCTCTCCTCCCTTCACCTTCTTCACTCTCTCTCTCTCTGGGCCTAACTTAAAGCTACAGAACTTAATACCTGGCATAAGCAGGACAGACGATTGGGGATACAAGCATCATACAGTCAACCCAGGACACCCATCTTAGGCCAAGCTGGGGCCAATTTGGACCGTGTACTGTAGAATATTGGTTCATCCTCATCACTTTCACTGCTATCTACCCCTTCTGCACCCCCTCCCCCATGTCTCTGTATCACAGCTAAACCTTGATTATTTCTGGGTGAAGGCAGTAAAGGGGTGCCATGAGCAGGTGAAGGGGGCATAGGTGGAAGGGGAGGATATCCCTGGGGAGGTGTATGTGGGGTGGAGGGTATCCTTGAGCCGGCGTAGGTGAGGATGGAGGGTATTGAGCAGGCGTAGGTGGGGATGGAGGGTATCCTTGAGCAGGAGGAGTAAGTAGATCAGTTTCAGTAGGAGGAGTAAGTGGATCATGTGAAATAAGGCCAGGTGAAGTAGGGTTAGATTCCCTTGGTGCTGTGGGGACTACCAGTAAGTCACCCTCCATATCATCTTTCTGACATAGAAAAGGTGCTCTAAACATTTCCCTTGGACACAGGCCACACACTTATTGTTGTTAGGTACCGTAGTAATCATTAAGCCACCCTCAATCAGCCACTCTGGTTTTTCCCATAAATAGAAAAATAAATCAACATACGGACCTTCATCAAATTTTCCCTCATGCTTACAAAACGACAATAAGTGAGAAATCAAGTCAGATTGCAAAGACCTGTTTCCAGGCCACCATTTCCCGTTCTGCAAAACATATTTTGGCCACTGAGTGTTACAATAATCAATCAGCTTATCCTTCCATAATCCCTGGTCAAAATTACCTTGTTTCCAATGTGCTAATAGCACCCCGAAGGAGAAGTGTGGTATGGGGGCATTGCCACCCACAATCCCTTTAAGCTTCTCCATGTTACCACTACCAAAGTCTCCACTGCCGACCCTGCAATGCTTTCACAATTGTCTTACAGACAGCGCCTAGGCATTAACCAGGAATTCCTTAGCCCAACCAAGGGTAGCTTTTGCTGTATCTTATTGGCAGGCACCCAGACTAGAAGTAAAAGCACCTTACCTCTCCAGGGGACGTTGTGAGCGCTGGAGGGTCGCGGCACCGATGGGCTCCCTGGGAATCGCTCGGTGCCGGCCGGAGCGTGATCAGGTTGCAGGGTCCTCAGCAGTGCTCACAGGGTCCGAGCTGGGCTCGCCAAAATGTTAGCGTAGAAACACAAAATCACTGGATGATTATATTCAGGTGCTTTTATTTGAAGAGCTCTGGGAACCGGGGGTACAGAACCCAAACTGATTCCGACATGGATTCGAGATGGATACATTTTTATACCCTTCCCTTACATAACTGTTGTATACTCATATGTTAATCATCAACTTGATATTGTTCTATTGTGTATATTGTTTTCATCCAAGCATGAGTTTAAGCCCTCTCCCCACAACATTTCTCATGACTGTTGTTCCTTTCCCGTGATTCTTATTGTGATCAAATAATTATTATATCTACTAAGCAATTATCACATTTAACTTCATCATCTACTTTACAGGTGTGTACACAGGTTTAGGTACCCATGATTTAAGCAAAGACCATGCCCAGTGCCATTCTCAAGGTCTACTTCAGCTACCATAATTTTAGAAACATTTTAACCCTATGCTATCAGTGGGACTACAACTTGGTTTGTTGGTGTAACAGCCCACCCACTTTTTGTGATCTCAGCCTTGAGAGACTTAATTAGCTTCTGATCTGCTTGATCATACTTTGAGATGAACCCTGATAAGTTAATTTCTTTTTGGGGAATTACTGCAAGAATACCTTTTTCTGCAACTCCTTTTGCTGCTTTGTCAGCAAAGCAATTTCCCAATTCTGGAGTGGTTTTCCCTTTTTGGTGACCCCTGCAGTGCATTATAGCTACTTCTGTGGGTTTTCTAATGCTCTCTAAGAGGGCAAGTATTTGTTCAGCATGTTTAATTTGATTACCTTGAGCGTTCAGAAATCCTCTTTCTTTCCAGATGGCTCCATGGGCATGGGCAACACTAAATGCATATTTAGAGTCAGTCCATATATTTACCTTCTTTCCTTCACTCAGGTCCAGGGCCCTCATCAGTGCAATCAGGTTGGCTTTCTGTGATGACACATCTGCTGGCAGGGCCTTCGCCTCAATTACCTTGTCTTGAGTGGTCACTGCATAGCCTGTCATCCTTTTACCATTTCTCATAAAGCTGCTCCTGTCTGTAAAAAGCTCCCAATCTGGATTGTCTAGGGGCACATCCTTCAGGTGTGTTCGGCTGGAATAGACCTCTTTGATTGCCAGCAAACAATCATGCTCAGGGACATTGTCAGTTAATGTGGAAGACAGAAACATGGCAGGATTAACAACAGAAGTTGTTTTCAAGGTGACGTCATCTTGTTCTAGTAGCAGTGATTGATATTTAAGCATCCGGTTGCTGGACAGCCAATGTCCCCCGTTTTGCTCGAGCACAGCTGCTACGGCATGGGGTACATACACTACAATGTGCCATCCAAGGGTGAGTTTTCGGGTCTCTTGGATCAAGATGACAGTAGTTGCCATGGCTTTCAAACACCCTGGCCACCCTCGGGCCACATTGTCTAGCTGTTTGGAAAAGTAAGCCACAGCCCTCCGTTGGTTCCCGAGGCGCTGAGCTAGTACCCCTAAAGCAACATTCAATATTTCATAAGTAAAGAGTCCAAAAGATTTAGATAAGTCTGGCAATCCCAGTGCTGGAGCTGACATTAGGGAGTGTTTCAGCTGTTTAAAAGCTGCCCTCGTGTTTTCTGTCCATATGATAATTCCATTTTCAGCTGCTTTTAATGCTCCATATAGGGGTTTTACCAGCAGTCCGTAATTTGCTATCCACAAACGACACCAACCTACCATTCCCAGGAAAGCTTGCATCTCCCTCACAGTGTGGGGCTCTGGGAGTTGGCAGATGGCTTCTTTCCGTTCTTTGCTGAGCTGTCGGTGTTCATGAAAGACCTCAAGCCCCAAGCAAATTACTGCTTCTTTGGCAATCTGTGCTTTGTCTTTAGAAACTCTGTACCCATTCAGTCCCAAAAAGTTTAATAAGCTGATGGTAAATTTAATGCAGTCATCCCTGGTTCTAGCCACAATCAGGATGTCATCCACATATTGAAGAATAACTCCTTCTAGCTCCTGTCTTTTCCAATCCTCTAGTTCCTTTGCTAGCTGATTTCCAAATATAGTGGGGCTGTTTTGGTAACCCTGGGGCAAAATGGTCCAAAGAAGTTGACTTTTCCTCCCTGTCTTGGGATTCTCCCGCTCAAAAGCAAAAAGCTCTTGGCTGTTTTTATGCACAGGAATGCAGAACAAGGCATCCTTCAGGTCTCTAACAGTTAACCACCCTAATTCATCTGTCAGTGCAGTCAAAAGGGTATATGGGTTTGCCACAACAGGGTGTATGTCTTCAGTAATTCTGTTAATTGCTCTCAGATCTTGAACTAATTGATAGCTCTTACCTTCTGCTTTCTTAATAGCAAGTATGGGGGTATTAAATCTGGACTCACATTACACTAATAACCCATGTTGGAGGAATTTTTCAATTATAGGTGCCAATCTTTTACAACTTTCTAATTTCAAAGGGTATTGTTTTTGCCTTACTGGTGTGGCTCCTAGTTTGAGTGTAATACTCACAGGCTCTGCTTGTTTGGATCTTCCTGGGATATCACTGGCCCATGCTATTGGATTGACAGCCTTTTCAACTTCAATGGGGATTTCAGTGCATTTGTCCTGTATGAAAAGTGCAGCAACTTCGACAAATTTACATTCAGGAATCACAACTTGTATTCCCTTTCCCTTTTTGAATTTAATTTCTGCTTCTAATCTCTTTAGCAAATCTCTCCCTAATAATGGTTTAGGGGAGTTAGGCATGTAAAGGAATTGAGTTACCCAGTGTTTGCCCAATTTGAATTTTAAAGGTTGGAAGAAAGGCCGTGTTTTGCTTACCCCTGTTGCCCCAACAACATGTACAGTGTTTTGACTCAGTTTCCCTTCCATGGTATTTAGTACCGAAAATGCTGCTCCAGTATCTACCAAAAATTCAATGTTATCTGTCCCCAGCTTAGCTATAACCAAAGGCTCTGCTGGGGAAGAAGCCTTCAGTTCCCGTCATTCTGAGCATGAGCCCGAGCCTTATTCTGTTGGGAGTTGGGGAACCGGGGACTTCTGTTTCAACACAGGACAATCATTTTTCCAATGTCCCCATTTTTTAAAATAGGCACACTGATCTTTTTCTGTAGGGGAAGTATTCTTGGATGACTTTTCTTGAATTGCCTTTTTGCTAGGTTGTTTTCTAACTCTCACTTGAGCCCCTGTCTCGATACTCTCAAGGCTACTTCTAGCATCCTATGTATGTCTCGAACCCTCTCTAACTTCCATAGCTTTCTCCTTATATCATCTGCCACTTGACCCACAAACAAGAGGAATAGATGTGCTTTTCCATGAGTTGAATCAAGATTTAGATTTGTATACTTGATAGCAGTCTCAACCTATTAAAAAAGTCAGTGGGTGATTCATCATAGTTTTGCTGTACTGTGTAAAGCTTTGACCAAGTTAGAGATTTAGGGACCCCATGTTTTAACCCATTTACTATGAGATTTTGATACCGTTTTTATCTTGCCATCTGTTCTGGGATGTTTGGATCCCAGCCAGGATCACTTAAAGGATATATTTCAGCAACCGTGCCTTGGACTGACCCATTTGCTATACCTGATTCTAATGATACTGTAATGGCTTTATTAACCATTTGCCTTTCAGTGGGATCAAGCAATGTGTCTAACATAGAGTTCAGATCAGTCCAGTCAGGGTTTTGTGTACTAACAGCACTGTCCACTAGCTTGGCAACCTTATCTGGGTTTTCTTTATATTGTCCCACAGTGGTTTTCCACTGTTCTAACTCTGTATGGGAGTATGGAACCTTTACATATATTGGGCCTTGGTTGCCAACTGCTTGCTGTAATGGGGCTTGTAGAACTGGTTCTCTTTTTTCTTTTTTTGGTCTGGTGCGTTTTGCTATTGGACTGCGTTCTCGTATGGCTTTTTCAGCTAGCCTTCCCTTCTTTCGCCTGCTCAGGGCAGCTAAGATTTCATCTTCCTCTTCGGAAGAGCTATCTGAGGGAGAGCTCTCCGATTGTGAATCAGTTCTGTTAGATTTACTTGGATCAGTTCTAATCTTAGGAATCGCAGCCTAAGATTTGCTGCGGCACAGAGAGCTTACGGCTGGTTTGCTTGCTTTGATGATGTCATCCCCTGAGCCAGCTCCTCGCCGTGCAACATTGCTATGGAAGCTCAGAGGCCTGAGAGTGAGAGGGCCTCAACTCTCCCTGTAGGAGGTCCCCTCTCTGCCCTCTCGGTAGAAAGCTCTGCCCCCCAGCCCCATCTCTAGGGGTGGTGCCATTGGCTGCACCCACTGGCAGCCCACCCCCTCCCTCTTGCCCCTCCCACCAAGGTGCCCACAGGCTTGAGTAGAAGGGGGAGGCCTCCCGAGAGCAGGGGCAAAGCGCAGGCGGGGCCGGCTCCCAACCGGGTGCCGGCAAAGGCTCCTGCATCTTAGACTGACAAAGCCAGCATTCTTCCTTCTTCACTGACAGGGATTCTGTCAAAGCTGCAACTTTCCTCTCCCCCTCCTCTGCCCATGATTGTAACGGTGGCTGTAGAGGGGTGGGGCCGGGGCAGCCGTGGTGTGCGTGTGCGCAAAAGACACGAGCCCCGGCAGGGCCGACATGGCAGGGAGGGTAGGGGCGGTCACCACTTGCGCAGCCGGGACAGCTGGGACCTGGGCCCCACCCCCCAGCTGGGGCTAGAGCAGCCCCTGGGCCAGCCAGGGCCAGGCCCCCAGCCAGGGCCGGCGCTGGGCTGACTCTCAGCGCAGGTGTTATTAGACCTGACTCTACTTCATCTCTGTTATCACACACCGGATTTAATATGGACAGTTTTCCTTCACTCTTTTTCTCTTTTTTCCTTAAGAACAGCACATACTGTGGTTTAGGTTTCTGTAGCTCTTCATCTTGTGCTATAACTAAAAAGAATCTCAAATATTCAGTTTCTTGGTAATAGTGTTGTTCACACAGGCAAGATGTTAAATCTAATATCAGTTCTTCATCCAAGCTACCAAGTTTAGGCCATTTTTGATTGTTTTTTAAATTAAAAGTTGGCCAAATGGTTTTAGACAACTGTGTAATCTCAGGCTTTGTAAGATGTTTGCACGTACCAGTCAATTCTTGCCAGTTTTCTAAGACTAGACACAGAGGTGAATCCTTAGGTATTTGAGCATTATCTGAACAAGAAAACTTACAGCCCATTGTGTGTAGTTATAAATGATACACTAACCACCTAACAGAGAGAACAAGGAAGAGGGAGGACTTGAACTCATGAGCTTCATGCCAGCAGACAGCAATTAAGTCACTGCCCCACCCTTGGCTCCAAGCCAAGCTGCTGCTGCTGCTGCAGCACTAAGCTCTCATGAACTAAAACAACCAGAGGGGGAAGCAAGTAAGCCACAGCCCCTCAAGACTCAGAGACTAAAACAAACAGAATACTGCTTTTATTCAGGTACCTACCTGCCTCTGTGTCAGGTCCAAGGATCCTTGGGCTCTGATACCATCTGGACTGTGGTCACAGCCTCCCCTTCCCATGCTGGTGAAGAGAGGGGGCGAGGGCTGGATTTCCTCTGGGTCCAGGGGTTTTACAGAAGCCTCCCGTCCCAGCGGAGAGCCGCCAAAACTGATGCCTGTGGTAGTTTGAAAGCAAATCAGTGAGAGACTCAAAGTCAGAACTACAATTTAATAGAAAAATGCAATAGTACAAAAACACTGACAGAGTCAGAATACAACCTGACACCCTGTCACAACCATCTCACAATTGTGACACATCTCACAATGGGATGATGGAGTTTATCAGTGGGACTCAATGGCCCATTAACTGCAGCCATTAGGGATGAGCAAAGCAAAGTGCCCCAGCTGGCTCTAATGGCTGGCCCATTAGAGAAGATATCCCGCAGCCATCAGGGATAAGCCAGGAACACTGCCCCACCTGGCCCCAACATCCCATGAAGATGGTGATAGAATACATATCATTGTAACCTAAGACAATGCCTTACAAAAGGCTGACCTGAAACAGAAGCCGGACAGAGTTAAAAGAATAAAAGAAGTATTTATTAAAACAAGGTACACTTTGGGCCATGCAGAAGTCTCACAAAGACTACACCCACAATGGACACCTAGCACGTGCTTTTTGGACAGATATACCTTTGGTACATCTGCATGTCAGAAACCCATTGTCCAATTACAGCTTTGGGTCCTGAAGTCCCATCCCATGTTTGTCCCCTTCGTCTCTTCGCTGCTGTCCGTGGTTGTTTACACTTTGGGCTTTGGGAGAAAGAGTATGTCCTTGAAACTCTGGCTTAGAGACAAATTCTTTTGTCTAAATAACAGTAACGGAACACTAGCTGACAATTTATGGAGTCTTAGAGTCTTAAACTAGAGCAGTCTTGATCTAGAAAATAAAAAAGTTAAAACCTAAGGTATCACCATCAGCCCATGGGATTCACTCCCAGTGCTCCTGGTGTCACTCCCTGGAGCCCACCAGTGCTCCCAGTTCCCTGTAACTGCTCCCAATGTCACTCCCAGTTACCCCCAGTGCTCCCAGTGACCCCCCCAGTGCTCCCAGTATCATTCCCTGGCTCCCCCCAGTGTTCCCAGTATCATTCCCTGGTTCCCCCCAGTGCTCCCAGTCCCCCCCAGTGCTCCCAGTCCCCTCCAGAGCCATTCCTGGTGCCCTGGGACCCCCCAGGACCAGGCAGGTCCCAGCTCTGCCCTTTCCCCCCTCCAGCGCGGCTGCCCCCGGAGCCGCTCCGTGACTGCACCTCCCCGCTTTCGCTTTCCGTTTTCCAGGGATTTACGGGAGATGGGTGTAAAATCAAGAACTGAGGAGCTGGGGGAGGGGAGGAGGGGCAGGAGGAGGAGCCCGTGGAGGTGATAAATAAATCCAGCCGGGATGAGGGCAGAGGGTGCGAGCTTGGGGTGCTGCTGTGCCTGGTCTGGAGCTGCTTCTTCCCAGCCTTGTCCCAGGTAAGCACCAGCGCCTCGCTCCCGCGTTTCCCCAGGGGTTGTTCCTTCTGTGCCCGAAATTAACACTTCCGCACCCAAAAGCTCCTTAAATCGCTGGTTTGGAGTTCCAAAGCTCCCTAAATGGGGGCTACTGAGTCCCAAATCTGCTTTATTTGGTTTTCTGGAGCCCTACAACTCTCTAAATCTCTCTGTTTGATCTGAAAATATCCCCAAATCACTCTCTCTGGCCCCCAAAGCTCCCAACATAATTTTTTCTCAAACTCCCTAAATCAGGGTTTCTTAAGCTGGAGCTTCCCTAAATTGGTTTTTTAGAGTCCCAGTGTTCCCTAAATCAGTGTTTCTGAACCCAAATGCATTCTGAATTGCTGTTTCAGGTCCCAAAAGCTCCTGAGGTGGGCATTTCTGAGCCTGAATATTCTCAAAATTTTCCATTCTCTCCTGAGAAGTTCCCTAAATGGCTGTTTTTGAGGCCAAAATCTCCTTGAAATGGTATTGTTTAACCTCAATGAATCCTCAATTGCTGCTCTTGAGTCCAAAGTCTCTGGACATCGGTTTTTCTGAGCTCCAAAGCTCATGGAATGGGTGTTTCGGAGCCCTGAGGTTCCCCAAGTGGCTCTTTGAGACCTCCAAAGCTCCTGACATGGCTTTTTCTGAGCACTGCAGTTCTCTAAACAGATGTTTCTGAGCCCAAGAGCTCCATAAATAGGGATTTTGAATCAAAGGCTGGCTAGAGGGGGCTTTCTGAGGCCAACGGCTCCCCAGATTAGTGGGTTTGAGCCAAATGCTCTCTTAATTGGCCTTTCTCAACCCTAAAGCTTCCTAAAGTTTGGGCTGTTTCTGAGCCCAAAATCTCTCTAAATCAGTGTTTGGGACCCCAAAACCTCCCTAAATCACTGATTCTGAGCCCAAAAGCTCCTGAATTGGAGTTCTTGAGCCCCTAAGAACCTGAAATGGCTGGCTTTGAGCTCAGAAACTCCCTACGTAATTTTTCTGAGTCAGACCCATCCCTAAGAGGTTTGGAAGGCTGTGCCTGAGCATTGGTGGAATGCAGCGGACAGGGAGAGGCTTTGCTAGAGGGTGTCAGCGAGGATGAGGATGGGAAGTGTGAAGAGCAGCTGGGATGCCTGGAGATCCTCAATAGGATAGGCAAAGGTAAATTTGTTTTGTGTGAGTGAGCAGTGAAGGGCTGTGAAAGGGGGACACTCCTGGCAGTTCAGGAACTCCTGATCAGGGAGAGTTGGCAGAAGAGCTCTGGGAGCAACCTGGAGGAGTCTCCAGGCCAGTGAGCAGGATCCCTTGGAGAATGGCAACTGCCCTGGCATTCATGGCCAGGCAAAGCAACAGGGTTCCAGCAGCGTGGGGGATCCTGGAGTGATGGCTTAGCAGAGCTGCCTGGTGGGTGAATGGGGGGGATGCTCACGGGGAGCTGGCCCACAAGGAAGAGCTGCTCAGGGCTGTGCTCACAGCCAGGAAATAGGGGGCTCCCAGGCACTGAAGGGTGGGACTAAGGCCAGCAGCAGAGCACAGAGCTGGGGCTCCAGAGGAGAAGACTTGGATGAACTCGGGTGCTGAACCAGGTGGTGGCAGGGGCAGCAGCTGCAAAGGGTGAAGGAGCTCAGGAAATCTGATAGGCCCTACAGGGCAGCCTCTTGCAAGGGCAGGAAGGGTCTCTCTGAGAAGCCAGGAGTAAAGCACTCGTCTGCTGAGGCTCTTGGCTGAACTGAGCGAGCTGCAGGGTGAAAAGGCAGCACATGGGAGGTGGAGCACATGAGCCAGCAGCAAAGACAGCCAGCAGCACCCTGGGCTGTGTGAGCAGGAGCACAGCCAGGGGAAGGGTTGGAGCCCTGTGCCCAGCACATTTACACCACACCTGCCCAGTGACAGGGGGGCTGTGGCACTCAGGAGCCACTGCACTGCTGGGTCACTGAGGTGGGAATCCTCCTGCTGTCCCTCAGGTGCTGGTGGGATTTCCCTAAGAATATCAGTGTCTGCAATAACAAAACCAACAGCAAAAGTGTGACTGCCCAAACAGAAATATCTGCAGCAGAGCAATCTGCACCTGCAGTCACCTGCACCTCTGGGCAGTGCCAATGGAATCGCTGTTTGCAATATCCAGCAGTGACACCCCCTCCTCACAGGACTTCATGGGCAGTGACCATCCCCTGGGCTGGGCAGTGCTGAGGGCCCTCAAGTGCTGTGTCCAGTTCTGCCAGAGAGGATTGAGTGGGAAAAGGCTGCTGCTCCCTGGACCATCCTGGAGTCTTCACTGGGCTTTGCTGAGGCTTGAAGGAGCCTTGCTGCTGTCACCAAAATTCGTGAGCAAAAAAACCCCTTTAACACTATAATTGAAGTGATAGAGAATCAGGCATTACTTTATTTTGGCCAGGATGTGCCATGGAAAATATTCCATACACACTTGCCTTTTCCTAGGCTTTCTGCAGATCTATGCACCAAAAACCTCAAAGCAGTTCCCATTCATTGGTCCCAAATTACACAATTTTTCTAATATTTGGTTTCTTATTGGCCATGAGTTCCTTTGCCTCCAATGCTAATTTGGTCCTCACTCCTTGGTTCCCTTATCAGTCTTTTCCTGACCAGGTGTCTCCAGTCATGCCAGGGGACAACATCTGGGGTTGTTGTTTGTTGATGGTTATTATTTTTTGTGCATCTGCTGTGCTATTCTCAGTCTGTTGAGATGTTCAGCTCTCCTGTGTTGAGTGGTTGAGTGATGATGTCCCCTGAAAAAACCTTAACATTCCTTTCCCCAGGACAAAGGCAAACCAAGCCTGACTAGAGAAATAAAAGAAAAACTTTTAAAAGTGATATGATTTCCAGCACTGCCCTCCAGAGCCACCAGGGCTTCCAGTGTCTTGTCCTCATCAAGAACCATCATTGTTGTAGAGGGTGGGGGACTGGTCAGGAAGGGTTGGAGTGTTAATAAGTTAAGAAGTTAATATTTCATAGAATTCTCGTCCTTTGTCCCTTCTGCTCACAGTCCCTTGGTCTCTGGCCAACAGAGGCCTCACTGACAATGCAGAAGAGAGAATTTCTTCTTTCTTCTTATTTTTTTTCTTTTCCTGGCTGTACTTACTCTTTCTTCTGCCTTCCTCCCTTCCTTCTCCTCCTCTTTCCCCCCTTCCTTTTATTTTTTCCCTCAAAGCTTCATCTTTGGCTCAGGATTGCAGATCTGACCCTGCGTAAAATAAGTTTCCTGTCTAAACCAGTTGTCAGGGCTCCTTCTGAATATGAGAGAGAGACAGAGAGAGCAATTTCTCTCTGACTGTGACAAGTGGGCTCACCCATTCCTGGACACACAGCCTCCTTTCCATGAGTGATCTGAGCTAAATGTCTGAGTTCATCAGTTATCAACAGCAGAGGCATGTTCAGGACAGCTCCATGTGCACATCATCTGTTCATTGTTACTGTTTAGGAAGCCATCACTCTACTGCTCTGCTTTGAGGAGAAATGACCCTCTGATACTGAGTGTTTTATGTCACTTATATTCTTTCCCTCCTTTCTGACTAGAGCAAAATAGGGAAAGGTCATTGGAAGAAACAGAGCCGAGTTCAGTCCTGGGGTTGGACCTGTGGGACAGACATGGGCCCTGGGGCTGTGGCTTCTGATGGGTCCCTGCTGGCATTTCTCTATTTCTAGTCCTCAGTGGAGCTTGCTTTCTCACCCAGGTCTCGACTCCCCTTGAACACCAGGAAAGCTTTCTCGACATGCAAGGTTCTTGCTTTTGGCGAGGGGTTCCTTAATTCACCCCCATTTGAGCAGGTCCTTCTCCTTCTCTGGAACATGGCCCTGGGCAAAGAAAACAAGATGTCACAGAGAGCAGACAGCACAGGGAACTGGAGTGCAAGAAAGAGAGGCAGAGCAGAGCAGTGAGCTGTGCCCTGAGCAGACCTTTCCTCGTGCCTGATCAGTGCCTGTTTCGGCTTTGTGCCTTCACCTCGTCATTGCTGCTCTGATGGATCTGGGCAGAAGGGACAGGTGGCTTTGCTGGAAGGGTCAGCGAGGCCATGCTTTCTGCAGCCAGCTGTGCAGAAGAGGATGTTAAGGAAACTTCCAAATCTGACCATTCCTGAGGCTCTGTGGCCATCAATCTCCCAACACCAGAGACTTGGAGTGCTGGGACTGGAGCCCCTTTGCAGCAGCGGCTCCAGAGCTCCAGTGGGCCCCCCACTCCCACTTAGCCTCTGTGTCCTCCCCAGTTCCAGCCCAGGTTTCCCACAGCAGAGTTTCAGCTGTCTCATTCCATAAAGGCATTGATTGCCATCACAGTAACACAGGAACAGCTGAAGCTGGTGCCCCCAAGGAGGGACCCCAACAAAGGAACCCCTCGGTTTTATCCCCTCACACTTTGAGTGCCCAAGGCTCAAGTCTGGCTCTTCCTCCCAAGCCCTTGGCTCCTGCTGTGTCTCAGTGTCCCTCCCCTGGCTGTGCCAATGCTCTTGTTGTGCTTTGTTGGCAGTTCATGGGCTCTTGTCTTGGGCTCCCACCCAGAGCTCAACCCGCACCTGGCACTGCAGCTGTCCCCAGCCACCTGCACCAGGTGTGTTCACAGCCAGGAGGAGGGGAGGGTGGGAGTGAGGTGGTTTCAGTTTTGTCTTTGTTACTCACCTTGCTGCTCTGTTGGGAATTGCCAAGACAGCAAAGCAATCGTCCCCAAGTGAAATCTGGTTTTCCCATGATGGCAACAGGTGAGGGATGTCCCAGGCTTTATGTGAGCATTTCAGTTGTAATTTTTCCTCATGTCCCGTTGAGGAGGGGAAGTGAGAGAAGAGCTTGGTGGGCATCTGGCAGCCAGCCAAGGTCAATCCACCGCTGTCCCAGCTCCATAGATTTCTTCATAGCTGGCCAGGATAACCTCCAGGATCTGAGTCTGAGGGAGTGGGTAATGGTCCCTTTCCTCTGCAGAAGGTCATAGCTGGGGGTGAACATGTGGTTCTGCACTCTGCAAAGGCAGAAGGTCTTAATTTTGACCAAGGACCATGATGTGTGTGGCCATGAGAATTCTGAGTGAGCTCCAGTGCAGCTGAGGTAGGTTGGGGACCAGCTGGGAGTCCATCAGAACATCTTATCAACTGCCTTCCCTTCTCTAGTCCTTGCCACCACAGAGATTTTGTCCCTCTATTCTGTTGCACTGCAGAGTGAACCTTGAGGAAAGGACACTGGAAGCAAAAACTGAGGTCATGGCAGGAGGATCTGGAAAGGGCTGCATTTCTTCTGTTTAGACAGTGATGGAAGGGAAAATAAGTAATTTTAAAAACCCTGAGTAGATCAGAGATTTGAGTAGTGTAAGGGATATGTGCGTCCCAAAAAAGCTCTTTAATGAAATCCTTAGGGAAATATCACAGCAAAGCTTCCTCTTTTTCACTTTTCTTCTTCTTTTCATGTGAACCTAATGGCGAGAAGGAATGAGTGCATTGAAGCTTGCCTTCCTGTTGGCAGGTAAGTGTGCTGAATCCCATTCCTTTTGTCTGTGGCCATCCTTGGGAACCCTTGGGATGTGATGTGTTATCTCTGAGAGAAGTGAGGCCAGTGGAGATCTCTCCCCTGAGCACATTACCTGCAGAGCCCCTTCCAGAGCACAGCAGGTGGCCTGGCCTTGGGGTGGGGTGAATTGATGAATTTGGTCAGAGGGGTGACCTTCTCTGACCAGAGACACATCCTGCTCTGGCAGGGGGTGTTGCTGATCAAGGCTATGAGGGTTAGGCTGAAATGAATGTGCCGAGGGACAGTGAAGGCACCTGGGAGGTTCCTCTCCACTCCTGGAGGGTGAAGCAGGAGAGTCTCAGCCTCTCATGAGTGGCTGTGCTTTGGTGGGACTGTGCTGAGGCACCTGTGTGGTGCCTGAGTGCTGTGGCAGCCGAGGGAGCTTCCTGGCCCAGGAGAGCCTGAGTGGGCCCCGAGGGTCAGAAACCCCCCAGCGCTGCCGTGGGGCTCCTGGTAACCAGGACCTCACAGTTTCTGGGCAGGCTCATGATGTGTTCTGCCCCAGAAGCTGCTCAGTGCAGTCCTGCAGTTCCTTACAAAAAGGTCCTTGTTAAATGTCGTCTTTTTCTTTTTGATTTTATTTTCATACAAACCTGATGTCTGTAGTGCCGGCTGTTGAAGCTGTTTCAAGAGTTGCACAGTGGGTATGGGACAAATGCAGTAAGTGTCCTGGATCCCCTTCTCTTGCCTATTCTCATCCTTGGGAACCCTTGGGATGCCGTGTGATATCCCTGAGAGAAGTGAGGCCACTGAAGGTCTCTCCCCCAAGCACCACGTTCTGCAGAGCCCCTCCCAGAGCACAGGAGAAGGCCTGGCCTTGGGGTGGGATGAATTTGGCCAGAGGGACGTTCCCCTTGGACAAGAGACACATCTTGCTCTGGCAGAGGGTGCTCCTCGCAATTGGTAACAGTTTCGAAGACATAGCACATCCTGTCTGGGGTTTCCTTTCCTGTCTTTGACCACTGAAGGAGGAATCTCATCCTGGGCTTTCCTCCAGGGGCAGAAGGCAGAAGCCTTTCTGTGTAGGTGAGTGCCAGTTCCTACCCACACTAGCTGGAAACTAAACCCTGCCAAGCAAGAAGATCCAGAGGCCTGTTGTGCATGAGGGCTCAGTGCAGTCAGATAAACAATCCCACCCATCCATAAATCCCCACTTCCAAGGATCTCCAGTCAGTCCTTTGTTATATTCCTCATCCCTGTACAGATGCCCAGGACCCCAGGCTCCCAGGGGACAGAGCTGCCCTGGCAGTGGAGTTTTCCCAGCACAGAGCAGGACAGCCTGGAGGAGAGGAAATAAGAAACCAACCTGTAGGAAAACCCAAGAAGAGGCCCTCAAGAAGAGTCTTTAAAACAAAGGATTTGATCATCCTCAGGCAGGATGGGTGGTCTCCCCTTCAAACATACAATGTCAGTTTCCCATTGACACCAATCTTTTTCGACAGGAACGAGACAGAGGGAGCAGACCTTAAAGGTCCTGGAATCCAAGGTGGAAGAGACCTTCAATGAACTCAAGAAACAAACAGAACCTTTAAATATAGTATTGGAAAAATTAGAAAAATTCAAACTCTGTGAGCTTCATCAAATCAAAGCACACCTGGAGAAAGAACTAGGTGAGCAGGGCCATTGCCAAGCAGACTTTCATCACTCTGAAGGCAAAAGCCACTCTAGAGCCCAACCACCCTGTGAGCTGATCCTGCTCAGCTGGTCCAAGGGGACAGAGAGGAATAGTCTTTCTTGTGGAACAGCATTTGTGATCCTTGGCACTGAAACAGCTCCATGCTGAAGTGTTCCCTGCAGGTGTAGGTGGTCAAAGTCCCTCTCCTCTGCCTCACCTTTGCAGAGGGTGTGTGCTGGGAGTTCTCTCATTGCCTGATCCTTGTTAAGGTTGTCCCCATTGAAGTCGTGTCCCTGTCTCTGTCCCTTTCCCCACTGCCCTTCTCCTGCTCCCCACTGCTGGTGCCATGTTGGGGCAGGTGTGAGATCAGCCTTGTTTCCCTCTTGCTGATGAGCAGGGAGAGGAGCTTCCCTGAGCAGAGGCTGGAGGTGTCTGTGAGTTCAGGGCGTGTGGAGAGCAGCTCTGGGTGCAGGAGCTGGTGCTGGCAAGGGGAAGGAGTCAGCTGGGGCCCAGAGTGCAATGGGGGCCTGGCTGGCCCCAGGCTGTGGCCCTGGGCCTGGCTCAGGCAGGACACAAAGTGTGCTGGCAGCAGCCTCTTGCCCCCAGGGCAGGCAAAGCTGAGGAAGGATGGGCCTTCCCTGAGCGTGGCTCCTGTTCTTGCTGCAGCTGCAGCCAGCAAAGCCTCAGCAAGGAGCAGCCCAGAGCAGTGCATGGAAAGGCCTGGAATTGCTGCTGCCTCAGGCCACTGTGGCCTTAGAATGAAGCGTGTGTCCCACTTTTCAAAGCTGGAGCCCTGTATATTGAGCTAGAGAGAGCAGAAATGAGAGGTTGAAAAGGGATGAAAATTTGGTCTGATTCCTTGTCCCCTCCCTGCTAAAAGTCAGAGGGCAAAGGGGAAACCATTTCCAGATTGTACCTTCATGGCCAAATGGAATTGCTGTGGGGCGAGGATTTCTAAGGGGGAGTGAGGAAGGGCAAGAGGCACCCACAGGAGCACCTTAAGAACAGAGCTCCTGTCAGGGACATTAAATCAGAGCCTTTGGGCATTCTTGTGTCATCTGCCCCTCAAGGAGAAATATCAGTGACCCAGTGACACTGTTTTTCTTCACGGGAGACAAAGAGGACAAAATTGCAAGGGCACTGGAAACCCTGATAGAGAATGTGTTCCAGCATCTCTCTCAAATAATTCAAACTGCTAAAGAAGATTCACAGGAGAGGGAGGGGTTTCTGAAAGCATTACCTGCAGCTCCCCAGAGCTCACCAGGAGGAGAACCAAGGTGAGCAGGGCCATTGGCAAGCAGATTTGCATCTCTCTGAAGGCAAAAGCTGCTCTACAGCCCAACCACCCTGTGAGCTTGTCCCACTCAGCTCCTCACAGGGAATGGGGAGGGACAGTCCTTACCTGGGTAGAGGCCCAGAGAAGCCCACCTTAGTATGGGATGCACCACCACAATCCATCCCACGACTGAAGTCAGCTTTTCTGGGCCTCTCAATTTTTGTGATCCATGACGCTGAAACACTTCCTGCTGAAATGTTCTCTGCAAGCGCTCAAGACCCCTCTTTGCTCTGTTGAAGAGAGTGTGTAGGTATGACCTGATATGTGGTAAATGGATCCAAGTCGTCCTACCCACTCACCTTCTTCATAACAGAGTATTCTCTCCCATGGCCCATGGATGCTGTCTGGGGAGATGGAGGGAGAGGATCCCTACTCTCCATCCTGCCCCCCAGGCCTTTGCCAGGCTCTCAGGAATTCCCACAACCTCTTTCCCCAACCTCCAGCAGTCAATCCTTCCAAACTAATTTGAAGAACCTGGTAAGGAATTAGCCCAGCCCCAGTCCAGGCTCAGGACTGACCTGCTGCAAAGACTCTCTGCAGAGAAGGACCAGGAGGTGCTGATGGCCAAAGAGTTGTCCAGGAGTCAGCAATGTGTCTTTGTGGCCAGGAAGGCCAATGGCTGCCTGGGCTGCCTTAGGAACAGCTTTGCCAACAGGCCAAGGGAGGAATAGCCCTGGTGAGGCACATCTGGAGCTCTGTGTCCAGTGCTGTGTTCTTCAGTACAAGAGAAACCTGGAGCTCTTGGGACGGGCCCAGCTGAGGACTACAAAAGTGATCAGGGGACTGGGGCATCTGTCTGGTAAGGAGAGGCTGAGGGAGCTGGGCCTGTTAGGTCTGGAAGAGAGAAGGCTAAAGGGGGACCTCATCAGTGGACAGAATGTTTGAAGGGTGGGTGTCAGGAAGATGGAGCTGGGCTCTTCTTGGTGATGCTGAGTAATGGGATGAGAAGCAATAGGCAGAAACGGAATCAAAGGAATTTCCACCTAAACACAGGGAAGAAGTTCATCACTGTGAGAGTGACTCAGCACTGAAACCAGTTCTGAGAGAGATTGTGGAGACTCCTTCTTTGGTGGTGTTCAAAATCCAAGTAGACATAAATCTGCCTAATGGTCTCTAGGAGACCCTGTTTGAGCAGGGAGTTTGGACGAGAAGACCTCAAGTGGTCCCTTCCAATCTTACCCATGTGGTGATTTGTGATGATGGGAGGGGCTTTTTTATCCTCTCTCCCCTCAAGTGACAGGACTCCAAGGAACGGCTGGAGCTGTGTCAGGGGAGGGTTAGGGTGGGTATCAGGAGAAGGTTCTTCCCCCAGAGGGTGCTGGGGCACTTAACAGGCTCCCCAGGGAATGGTCACAGCCCCAAGGCTGGTGGAGCTCCAGGAGTGTTTGGACAATGCTCCCAGGCACAGTCTGGGATTGTTGGTAATGCCTTAAAGACCCTAGAAATAAAACAACACACTTTTGGGATAAGATTAGTGTAAGAGCTAATATAAAGGCAGATCTTGATTGGAGGCCTCCAGGGGCAGGTATGGACAGTGTTCCCAAAATATCCACCCTGCATGGGGAAGCATCCACTTTTATAAGTCTAGGAAATTAGCATATTTGACAAAAATCACCAATTAGAGACATAAGAGGTAAAGTCATTAACCCCAGTTCAACCTGCTCTGAATCCTCCCCCCTCAGATGAAAACTAAACTTGGTTTCTGAAAATGTGTCTTGAAGAGCTGTTTTCAGCCTTGGTTCCCAAGAAGAACCAAGACAGGATAGAGGCCTTGTACCTCCCAGGGCTTAGAGCTCTGGAATGTGTTTTGTCTTTCTGCCTAGGGAGAAGGAAGGGAAAAGTATGGAACTAGCTACTAATACAGTAATAGGCTACAAATATATGTGTAAAGAATACAGAAAATATATATTAAAAAAGACAAAAATCGTTCGGCACCATTTCTCCCCTTTTTTTAGAGCCAAACAAGATTCTACCTTGTCTAGTCTCGTCTCTACTCCATATTTAACCACAGCATCATGTCATACAGCCAGCTATTATGCAAAGAATAACTAGAGATATAAGTAGGATGAACAGTTTCTTTTATCCAGGCCCAGTTTGGTAACCATGAAATAAGTGTATGGAAGATATATTCAAGGTGCATTCAGGGTTTTCTGCCAGCCACTTTGGCTTCAGTGAGGTGAGTCAGGACTTGGAATGGTCCTTTCCACTTTGCTTTGCTTTCACTGTCTCACCATTTAACACAGTCTCCAGGCTGAAATAGATGAGCAAGTGCTTCCAGTCCTGTTGGTCTGGACAACACAATGAATCTCTGGAGCTTCTGCAAAGTGGAACTCAAAAGCTGCTAAATACTTCAGCAAGTCAATTTTCCCTTCACACATGAATTTTTCCTGTAATAGACATGATTTGATATGGCCTGTCATGCAATATTTCATAAGGACTCACCTTGTCTCTCTGCCTTGGTTGTATGTGGATTCTCAGCAGGGCCGTAGACAAGGCTTGAACCCATGTCAGGGATGTCTCTTGACAAATTCTACTAATCTGTGTTTTGAGGGTTCTACTCACACATCCAGCCTTACCACTCGTCTGGGGTGGGTAGGCAATTTACAGATCCCAAACCATTCCCAACATTTGACTAACTTCCCTGATCACTGGGGACCAACCCCAAAGGAACCCCAAATCTTTGGAATTATAGAATTATATGATCGAGTAAAACTTTCACCACCTCCCTTGCTGTCAGATCACCCACTAAAGGTGTCAACTAACACCAATCCATACCTGTTTCCTTCTATGCTTGGTAACTCAGCTGAATCCATTTGCCAGTAATCTCCAGGAAAATCTCCTGCTTCTTCTTTCCAACACAACCCTTTTGCTTATGTTTGGGTTGTTTCTATGGCAGATTTCACTTTTGCTTACTATAGATTGTACAATATCAATTCTTTCCTTTTCTCTTACTACCTTCTTCAGATGTTCTTAAAGGTTTTCTCTTCCCCTGTGAGTGTCTTTGTGTTCTTGCTGAGGTAGGACTACAATCTGTCCCTCTGGTGTAACTGTCCATTCACTTTCCTTGATTTCAGCCTTTGTGCCAGACAACTGATGGTCCTTCTGATAACGCTGTGGGGAAAACCTTAACAAATCAATTCCCCTCTGTGGCACCACTGTTAAGATGCCTTTTTCTGCAGCCCCTTTTACTGTTTTATCAACAAAATGATTCTCTCATTTGGGAGTTGTTTCCCTGTTTTGATGAACCTCGCAATGCATAAAGGCTGCTTCTCTAGACTTCCACTCTACAGCAGTGCATGGATCTGTTCAGTGTCTTCAACCCCATTACCTTGACCAATTGCCAGTCCTCTTTCCTTCCAGATTGTGGGAGACGGGCTTTGGGAATCAAGAAGACAACTCAGTATGAGTTAGCAGCTCGTTCCATTTATTGTTTAATTCTCTACATTTTTATACATTATTGGTACCATTACATAACTGATCACACATTGTCTGATTGGTTAGTACGCTTTGTCCATGCACCCTTTTACACTATATGATTGGTTAATAGGCCTTGTTCACACGCACTTTTCTGCTATATGATTGGTTTTATGTAGCAAGTTCTGCAATTAAGTCATTTTGGCAGCTTCTGCATTTAGTCAGCTAAATCAGCAGGTTGGCACTTTTCTTACTAGCTGAAGCATCAGGATGATACTCTTGTATCTACTTCTCAAGGACCAAGGACAAGCGACTCAAGGGGCTTATTATTCTATTCAAGGGGCCTATTGTTAGTTTATACTAAGGACTTATTGTCAATTTATGCTGTAAGCTCCATATACCTGTCTTGGTTGTGCATATTCTCATGGGGTGCAAAGAAATCATGCCCGTGAGAGGCAAGCCATTCCTCTACAATTCCCCCATTTTTCTTTTGCACAATCAAGACCTTTTGTGTAACTGATGTGAATAAACGCTTAATTAAAGACAAACCACAGCTAACAAACATGAGGCCTATAATAAAGACACATAGCACTAAGAGTGCAGTTTTGTATAAGCTTTTTACCCATCCAGTCAACCCAAACCAATTCGTTAGGCCATCTATCCCAAAAAATCCTGCATCCTGTGTTATCTGTTGCATATGCTGCATAGGTTTTTGTATGTCATCATGAATAGCTCTAGAATGATCATGTAGATCCATACAACACATTCTCTCAAAGTCTTCACAGCCATGTCCATGGGCTAAAAGTAAAAAGTCTATGGCTGTACGATCCTGCAATACTGTGTGTTGAGTCTCAGACAAATCATCTGCAATTTCTGACAACACCTTGCTAGTGTTATTTGCCTGTTTTACAACCCAACATGCTAGTTTCCGCAAATTATTGTGTGCTCTAGCTGCAGCACTTCCAGGCAGGAAAAGTGAGGAAAAGAATGTTTGCCATCTATTCCATAAGGTAACGTTGTCATTGCAATCTTTTTGGATCACCTGTTTTATGTCTTGCTTCCAGTGAACTGGATGTGTGTAATTTGGATGATGTCGTGGCATTGCCATGCTCAATTTTCCAATCATGCAGGATCCTCCTACCGGTTGAGAAGGTATTCCAGACCAAGCACGATTGCCACAAATCAAAAAATAACCACTGGGAAGTTTACATGGGAATTGTGTTCCTGGGGTCAGATCTTCTTTGGTTCTTGCAAGGTTGGCACACCAGGTAGAAAAATTACCAATTGGGTAGGCATGGGTGGTGACATTTGCTAAAGGACACCCTTTGGGGGATCCATTGATCCATTGTCATCCCTCATTACATCTGTGTTTAGCAGTATTTATGAACAGACATTGTGTTGTATCTAAGGAGTCTACCAGATCAATTTCTTGGGGATCTGGTCCAGTTGGTAACTGGTCATCCCAACTATCATAATCATTCATGAGTTTGGCAAATGAATTGTTGGGACCCTTCTCTACAGAATGTTTTGAGTGGCCTGCTGATTGAATGAGTTTCTTTAGTCCATGTTTTAATTCCCCATAATTCCTTTCATTAGTGGGCACTCCAACGAGATAGGTTAGAAAAGGAGTGCTCGGGGTTGCCAAGTTGGCACAAAAGGTGGTAGTATTTAGATTTTGGCTGAGTGAAACCCACAAATTTTGTCGAGGATCAAACAATTCTCTTAATCCAATTTTTGTACCTTCTACTTTGTAATATAGAAGGAGAAGGCCGAGCACAACACCTAAGTGTTGTACTTTGATCATCCTGAACAGTAATTCAGGTTCCTGGTATTTCTGAGTTATTCTTGTACCTAATATCTAATATGGTGGTTGTCTTTCTTAACTGAATAATACTAAGTAGTTTTTTGTCCCTAAACATAAGGCGTGTTCTTTCTCGTTCTCCTTTGTTTTCCCATAACCCTATCACTGCAATTTGGGACAGACGTGTACCTAAGTACTTATTTAATTCCCTAATTGGATTTAATAGATAAAATTTTCTATAACACAGTGAACAGTCATGCTGTGGAGCAGTTAGTCGCGCTTGCCACAGCTCTCGATCACAGCCCCCGCATTTTATCTTCACTCACTAACAATTGTTCTTACCACAGCTAGTACACTTTGGTTGTCTTTTACAATCTGCTCTATGCAATTTAAACAGTTTGTGTTCTAAAGTAATGAGGAGTGCTTCACCATCGTCGTCTACAGGGCAACGGACCAGAACTCGTAGCAGTCTCTCAGCAGCAATCCTCAGGCTTTCAATACAGTGTTCCCACCTCTCCTTTTCTCATTGAGCTGCATCATCACTCAATTCCTCTGTGTACTCTGGGTGGAGGCGTGAGTCCATGGACCTGTGGGAGTATCAACACATATATAACCACAATTATGAAACAATATTTTTCCTGGGTCTTCCCAAATCCCTGGTTTTGGATCTCTATAATGAACTTGTAACTCTGGGGTTGGCATTGCCTTAGTTAAACACATGTTATGAACTATACTTGGGGGATCTCTATTGTCACCAAACACACATAAATGATTCAATACAAAAAGTGTTTAATCTGATTTTTCTTTTGGATCCTGTATTCCAGGGAATTTCCCAAGATACTCTTTTAGGGTGCGGTTGGCATGTTCTACCACTGCTTGCCGTGTTGGAGAATTGGGCAAACCTCTGATGTGTTTTATACCCCAAAGTTGCATAAACTTCCTTGTGTTTTCACTAGCATAGGCTGGTTTATTATCTGTCTTAATCTGCTCAGGGACCCCCATAATAGCAAAACACTGTGTTAAATGTCTCTTTACATGTAAGCTTTTTTCTCCTGTTTGAGCTGTGGCCTGCACATATTTCGAATAAGTATCTATGGTGACATGTACAAATTACAATCTCCCAAATTCTGCTACATGAGTAACATCCATTTGCCATAATTCTAAAGTTTTTAGACTCTTAGGGTTGACCCCTATGTCTAATCCAGGACCATGATGGCTACATTGAGGACAGGTTTGCACTATGCCTTGTGCTTCAGATAATGACAGTGAAGATTGACACTGCAGTCCTTTTGCATTGTGATGAAACTGATCATGTGCTATGCGAGCAGTTTCAAATTAATTTAGTGGAGTCTTTAGTTGTACCCAACTAACAAGTTGATCGGCTAAATGGTTTCCCAGACCAAATCCTTCTTTGAATTTATGACTTCTGGCATGGGTAACACAATAGGCAGCCGTGCGAAGATGCGTGGCTCATTGTAATTGTTGAAAAAGTTGAAGTAGATGTTCATTTTGTTTCTCTGATTGCTGCATCTTCAGTCCTCCGTGCTACTCCAGCTACATATAGTGAATCTGTCACTATGTTTATCTCTTGTTGAGACCACCGAGTCATAGCCCAACACACTGCTGCTAGCTCGAGGGTCTGTAAACTCTCTCTGGGTTCTGCTTCTAGGATATGTTGAAAGCGTGAGCAGTCTGAGGGGAAGGTCATACAGACGTCGAGAGGACCATTTAGTTGTCAGTAGTTGTGATAGTTTTTGCAGACACAGACATTGTTCAGGAGTTAAGGAAATCAGCGTAGCTGGATGTGTGCCTTTTAAAAGTGGTCGTAGGGGTTCCAAATCATCATTGGTTATGCCAACTACTGTACGAACCCATTGCAGATCTCCCATCAAGCTTTGAACATCGTTAAGGGTATGGAGTTCTGTTGATATTGTGGTTTTCAATGGCCTAATTATGCTGTCAGTAATTTGCCACTCCAAATATTTCCATGGTGCTGTACGTTGAACTTTTTCAGGAGCAATTTGTAATCCCACAGTGTTGAGAGTGTGAACTAGTGTTTGTAATTGATCATCTGTAAAAGGATCACGCTGTGCAAACAAAATGTCATCCATGTAGTGGTAAATGATGGTATGTGGCCAAAGTTCTCTGATCGGCTGCAAAGCGTTGGCGACAAACAGTTGACACAAGGTGGCGCTGTTGCGCATGCCCTGAGGAAGAACGACCCATTCAAATCTAGCGCTGGGCTTTTCTTTGTTGATTCCAGGTAATGTGAAGGCAAATCTCTGAGTATCTGTTGGATGCAATGCTATTGTGAAAAAACAGTCTTTAAGGTCCACTATTAGTAGAGGCCATCCACTTGGCAGCATGTTTGGTCAAGGCGAGCCAGGTTGTAGGGCACCCATAGGTTGTATCTGATCGTTGACTTTTCGCAGATCATGTAGTAGTCTCCATTTGCCTGATTTCTTAGGAATGACAAAGATCGGAGTATTCCAAGGACTATTAGATGGTTTTAAATGTTCTGCAGTAAGTTGTTCTTGAACCAGTTCATGTGCTTTTTGCAGCCTTTTTTTGCTCAGCGGCCACTGCTCCACCCATACTGGGGTATCATCTTTCCAAATTAATTGGATTGGGCTAGGCTGCTTGGCAGAGGCCACTGTGAAAAAATCGAATCGATGGTGGCCAGCATTACACCCCATTGCGTCAGGCATTCTCTTCCCATTAGGGCGTTGATACCTTCTGGCAAAGGAATCACAGTAACTATTGTGTGGGCTGATTTGCCTTCTAGTAAGAAGGTAACTGGAGTTAACATGGTTAAAGCAGGAGCAGATGTACCTCCGATTCCATCCACTGTTGATGTGGAAGCTTGAAGTGGCTAGTGTCGTGGCCAGGCCTTGTGACTTACAATAATGATGTCAGCACCAGTGTCACAAAGTGCTCTGATGATTTGTGCTTCTCCTGTATATGTCATTGACACATCATGAACAGGTTTGTGATGCATGTTGAGAGTTAGGCAATGCAGCAGGACCAGTTGAGCCGAATCGAGAGTTTCCTCGAAAATGCCTTGTTGGAGCAGCCCCTTGCATCACTGCAGAGACTAAGTTTCTCATGGGCACAAGTTGTGCAATTCGGCTTCCTTGTGGAATAAATAAAGGCAGATGAAGGGTATATACTACAATATCCACAATACCAGTATAGTCTGCATCGAATAAGCTAGGCACCACTACTATTCCTTTTAATCCTGAAGAGAAGTGGCCTGGTTACCTGGTTCGTGGTTGTCACTGCATAACCTGGCATCCGTTTTCCATCTCGTGTGCAGCTGCTCTGGTCTGCACACAGCTCCCAGTCTGGAGGCAAATCTTTCAGGTCTGGTTTGCTGGAATAAGTTTCTTCCACAGTCTTCAAACAGTCCTACTCAGATACATTATCAGTTAGTGTTGGGAACAGAGACATACCACGATTGACAGCAGACATTTTCAGAAAAACATCACCTTGTTTCAGTAGCATGGCTCAAGGGTACATGTCGTCGATGTTCACAGAACAAACCTACAGGGAGCCGGATGCAACTGCTGGATGCAGCAATTCTTGGCTGCTGCTTGGATGCAGCAGTTCTCAGTTGCTGACTTCTCCAGTTCTCCAGTTCCTTTGCCAGCACATTTCTGAATACAGTTGGGCTGTGCCTTAAAGCCTTAGACAGGATGGTCTTGATGAGCTGGCTCATTTTCCCCGTTTCAGGATTCTTCCTTGGCCTTTCTTATTCACAGAGATGCAGGAGAAGGTATTTTTAGCATTTAATTCAGTAAACCATCCTAAACTATCCGTTATTCTCCTGCTTTTGCAAAATTCCAATTGATCCTTCTTAGGAGAGTTTGGAAAATAGAGAAACTGCTAAATCACCCAGCATTTTTCTAATTCATATTTTAAAGCTGGAAGAAAGGTCTTATTTTTCTTACCCTTCAGGCACTAATAATTCTTATAGTACCTTGACCCTTTAAGGTCCTTTAAACATCCTTTTAGGTGTTTATTGAAACAGGGCTCTGTTTACTTATAGCCTGTTTGAAAGGAGCCTGAAAAACGACTTCTTGTTGTTTGGAGCTGGTGTTTCCCTTGTGAGTGCCGAGCAGCGCAGACAAAGAGCGCTCGCTGCCCCTGCACGGCCCGGGACAGACACGCAGTGCGGGAGCCCCGACCGGGGACACCCTCAGCGTGCCCGGCCCAGCCTGGCCCGTGCTGCCGCTCCCAGCGGCTCTCGGGTGTCTCTGAAACCAACCTCGTTCCTGTGCAAACTGCGATTGAGCCGTCTCTGCCTGCAAAGGTGGTGTCAGCTTTGCCGAGCGACTCCACTCCGCTTTTGCCTCGCCGCCCGTGGTAGCGGATGCAGCACCGTCCTCAGCAAAGCCGTCCCACCCTCAGGAGCCGCACTCCCGGCCCCTCCGGGCCGCTGTGGCTGGGCCCAGGGGCGGCGGGCAGGCCGGGCCAGGGCCACGGAGCAGGGCCGAAGGGGCACGGCCGCAGACCCGGTCCCAGGCCGCTTCCCGGCACCGCTCCCCCATCCCAATCCTCATCCCAATCCCATCCCCATCCTCATCCTCATTCCCATCCCCATCCCCATCCCCATCCCCATCCCATCCACCAGGCAATGGCAGGAGCCACCTCGGCCCCTCTCAGAGCGGCTGTTCCCCTTCTTCCGTCCCGGGAAGCGCAGCCGCTCCGCTCGCAAAGCTGTCCCGGAAGTCCGGGGGCCTCCCCTGCCCTAAAATCATGGGAAACCTTTCCACAGCTGGAGCACAGGACGTGGGCGCCTCCTCCCTCCCCTGTAGCGGCGCGGGCCGAGCCTTTCTCAGCCGCTCTGTGAACCCTGCAGGAATTGGGGGCCCTTCCCCGCCTCCGCCATGGAGCGGGGCCAGGCCCCCTCGGCCGCTCCGGCCCAGGCGACCCCAGGCAAAGTCCCCATTCAAAACCCGTGCGTGTTAAACACGAAAGAAACTCTTGCTTTGTATTTTTGCTTTTCTCCACCTGTGAACAATCTCAGCTGGTGGCACACACACACACACACACACGCACTCTCCGCCTCCCCTTGGCCGAGCTGGTCACGGGTTGGAAAGCCAGCGAAAGAAAAAACCTTGGAGAAACCACTCCAAAAGCAAGTCATTCCCATACCATGCCAGGTTTTCTGATATGCTAGCAATTATCCACTTTCTATAGACACAATGCACAACAGACACACAGATATATAATACTAATTACACAGTGAAAAGAGCTGCTTTTATATGATCTCCTGTGGGATCCTGGGATCATGGTTCCTTACCCAGGGCAATTCTTAGGGTTGCCAGCAGGAAAGAATTCCTTGCAAGATGCTTCTGGCCCAGAGGAAGGGTACCAGGTTCCCTCATCCCGTCTGGGTGTGCCACAATAACTGTTGCCTTTTTAAACCAAAAATGAAACTCAAGATAATTTTGGTATGGGAAGTAATGCAAAAGTGGATCTTTATTGAAGGCCTTCAGGGGCAGTTATGGAAAGATATCTGTAAGAGCCCACCCCTCATTGGGGTGCATACAGTATTTATAAGATCATCAAATCAGCACATTTGGCTAAAAAAACACCAATTAGGAGGACAAGTGATGATTCAGTTCTCCCTCAGGTCAAGCCCCTTCTCTGGAGCCCCCCCACCTCAGCACTGGCTGTGTTTTGTCCATGAAATGCATCTTGAAGAGTTGTTCTCAACATTTGGTTCCCATGTAGAACCAATACAGCACTGGGGCCTTGTACCCCCTGGGGCTTCGAGCTCTGGAATTTGTGTTTCTGCCTAGGGAAAGGCCATGGAAAAGTACAGGGAAAACTAGTTCTTAATACAGTGGGCTCCAGAGCTACAAATACATGTGTGAAGCATACCGAGAGCATATAAGAGAAAAAAACGGCAAAAACCAAAACACCATCAGCAGCCCTGGCTGCTGAGCCCAGGTTTGGGCTGAGTTTGGCTGTGGCCCAGCTCCATCCTCCTGCGGGGCTCAGGGCCCGTTGCCAGCAATGGCCAGCCCTGCCTGGCCTCTCTGCTGGCCCAGAGCCCGGCAGAGCCCGGGGCAGGGCTGTCTGTGCAGCCCCACAGGTGCCACGGGCTCTGCAGGAGCTGGCAGAGGCTGCCCAGCAGGGAGGCCATGGGGCACAGAGCCCCAAGGCTGCTGCGGGCACCACGGCACAGGGGCCGTTCCCACCCGCAATGCTCCTGTCCTGGGCTGGGCTGCACAGGGGCTGTGCCACCATGGCTGGGCCAGCACAGGGCCACAAAGGGGCCACGGAGCCGCTGCCGGGGCTGACAGCAAGGCCAGGGACACACAAGGAATTGCTGGGCATGGCCTGGGCTGGGCAGGGCTGGCTGTGGCAAAAGCAGAGCTCAGCTGGCCTCAGTGGCTGCAGGGAAAGTCAAGAGGCCAAAGAGCCTCCGTGGCTGTGCTGGAGACCAAGGCTGGAGGAGGGAAATGCAGGGCTGCTGTGGGATGGGGAGGGGGATTTAATTCCAGCAGACACCGCAGTTCTCTGATGATCCCAGGATGATGCTGGTCCCTGTTTCAGACTGGAGAAGAGCAGATGTTTATGGGACAAGAGCCCTCTGGGGCTGTCAGGGACCTGCAGCTTGCCAGGTGCTCTGCTCTCCTCAGCTCCTCTCTGAGAGATGCCAATCCCAGGTGGACACCTCAGGGCACTGGAGCCCTACAAGTGGCACTGCCCGTTCATGGGCAGGCAGCTGATGTCTGCCTAGAAAGGGGCACAGGTTTTGATACTTGTACATATCATAATATACAAGCCATCGTCATTAACTGGGTCATTTGAATTTTTCTAAGAAATGGCAGCGTTTTCCCACCAGGAACATTTCCTGGAATTTGCTGGAAGTTTACTGATGGCAGAAGAAATACTGATCTTCCCCTCTATTTGTGTCGCCAATATTCAGTCTATTATTTCCTCTCCCTCTTCCTTCAGTTGTATCCAGGTCTCCTGTTTCAATAGCTATGTCTAAGGACATCTCTTCACTAGACCAGCTGGATCTATGTCCTTCCCATTGCTCTCAGATTTCCTCCTTGTTGGAGTTTGGATTTAGTTTTTTTCCTCAGGAGTTTGGATTTAGTTTTTGTTTTCCTCAGGAATTTTTCTCCCATGGGTTGCTAAGAGACTAGTGACTGAGCTAACGGCTGAGTACTTAAGAGAAACAAAGCACAAGGCTAGGGCCTTTCTGCTTGGCAGGGTGAGGAAGACTCACCCTCATGGACGCAGAGCCTGACAATGCAAGATTTTAGAGACTGAAAAGCAAAAGCAGGGGAGAAGTCACGCTCTCTTGCTCGGGACCCTCGGAGCTGGATGGTCAGAGCTGCTGTCTGCTGAACCCACGACCCCTGAGAAGCCAGCACGGAGCTGCCAGTCTGTCTGCTGTGAGTCTTTTCCTCTCTGCCCATCGGGAGCTGCCTGCCACCAGCCTTTCTCTCCCCCGCTCCTCCTCACTGCTCCGAGTTTTTTTCGCTACATTGTAGCGGGACTCCCCCTGCACGTCAGGACCGCTTACCATCCCAGCTCGCTGCATCTGGGGATCCTGCTGCGGCACCAACCCCAGCCGCACCCTGAGAGTCTGTGAAACAAAGGCTCTCCTCCATCCCTCCCTGTATCAGGCAGCCGCCATTGTTGTGTGCTACCTGAGCTCATGCCGGAGTGCCCCCTGCAGCCACTGGGGAATCATCACACCCAGAGCGCCCCCTGCAGCCACCAGGGAATCATCACACCCAGAGCGCCCCCTGCCGGCTTTAGGGAATCATCACACCCAGCGCACCCCCTGCAGCCACCGTGGAATCATCACACCCAGAGCGCCCGCTGAAGCTACCTGGGAATCATCACACCCAGAGCGCCCCCCGCAGCCACTGGAGAATCATCACACCCAGAGCGCCCCTGCAGCCACCGGGGTATCATCACACCCAGAGCGACCGCTGAAGCTACCTGGGAATCATCACACCCAGAGCGCCCCCTGCAGCCACCAGGGAATCATCACACCCAGAGCGTCCCCTGCAGGCTGTGACTGGAACTGCACCAAAGGGAAAAGGTGCCTGAAGTCGAGCAGGCTGCCACTGGGTTTCTGGTTCTGTTTGTTGGTTAACACCATAGCTGTTGTTATTTGTTAGCTTTGTTTTAGATATTAGTAAAGAACTGTTATTCCTATTCCCATATCTTTGCCTGAGAGCCTCTTGATTTCAAATTTATAATAATTCAGAGGGAGAGGGGTTACAGTTTCCCATTCCAAGGGAGGCTCCTTCCTTCCTTAACAGACACCTGTCTTTAAAACCAAGACAGATTTTGGCACCCAACATGCGGCACAAGGGCACCGAGAGGAAAAAGGATAACAGTTCTTGAGTAACGCAGTTTTTGTGTGCTGGATATAGGAACCTCATTAGGTTGCACCATGTGGTCTAGCTTATCCCAGTTCATATGGCAAGTGGTCACGGCTGTCTCTCTCCCATTTGCAGCCCCATATCTAAACATGGGCCCTATAACTAAGGCTACGGTGGCTGTTATACAGTTTGTGTTATGGGTCGATAAGGTGAGGAATTCATGGATTTTCAACTTCCTCTGGAAGGCAGGCATGTGGATTCACAGCTACCAACACTAATGACATGTTTTCAGGGTTATTTTAATAATGGTATCTACTGCAAGGAAATGACACCCAAAAGAAATGTTCTCACAACCCTTCACCCAGCTCTTTGGGCCTATCCTGCCAATCTTTGAAGAGTTCAAATATTCTCTAAATGCTAATGATATCATACAGTGGCTGGCGTTGCTGATAGTCCTACTCTATTTAGCATTCAGGGATAAGGGGGCTCTGACTTGGATAGCCACCCTGACACCTACCCCAGACAATAGGGATGAGGCCCCAGAACCTGACATGGCCCCAAGGACTAGGGATGCTGCCACAGAACCTGACATGGCCCCAGAGACTGGGGACACCATCCCAGAACCTGACATTGCCCCAGACACTAGGGATGTTGCTACAGAGTCTGACCTGGCCCCACAACTCACCTCAGAAACAAACCACCCGGATTGGGTGGGGGTCCTGCTAAAGGAGATACATGAGATGGGCCAAGTGCTGAAGGAATACACTTGTCCAACTGGTGGGAAACCCCTCCCCTACCACAAAGAGGGAGAGTCTAATGGGGCAGCAGGGGAACCCAGGGATGTTACAACTGCTCAGGCTCCAGTCAGACCAGAAGGGCAGCCACAGCCAGCAGCAGTCTCCCCTGTGGAAAAGAGGAAGACTAAGGTCAAACCAGAGCAGCCAGTGAGTAATGATGGGGAAGCACGGCCCTCTCAACCAGTAGGGAGGCCAAGGATTGAAATCACTACTGAGTCCCTGGGGTATGACAGTCTCTGTGATCTACGAAAAGACATTGTGAGACAGGGTCATAAGCCTTTTACAACCTGGTTACTTCAGGTCTGGGATCTTATGGGTATGGGCGTGCAGCTGGATACTGTTGAGGGAAGACAGTTGGGACCCTTGACCCATGACTCAGGGGTGGATATGGTATTTCGAAGAGACGACGGGCCCCTGTTTCTCTGGGAATGGCTTTTAATAAGTGTAAGAGAGAGGTTTGTAAACAGGGAGAGAATGCAGGAGCACCATCATAGAATACCATAGAAGACCCTTGAGGAGGGGATCCAACAGCTGAGGGAGGTGGCAGTATTGGAGGTACTCTTTGGGAGGGATGGACAACATGATAACGACCCCGACAAGGTCAAGTGTACAGGGCAAATGTTGTGGAATCTGGCAAAGCTAGGGCCCTCCCAATACACCATCTTCATTGCAACAATTAATGCTGATGACAACCGAGAGACAGTGGGCTCCATAGCCACCAAACTCAGGAATTATGATAGTATGATCAGTGGCCCAATGCAGACTCAGGTCTCTGCTGTGGTCAAAGACCTCAGAGAAAAGATGATGAGAGAGGTGAGGGAGGAGATGAGGATGATAAGTGCAGCACCAGTACGAATCACAAGCCCCAAAGTCAGAGCCCAGCGCCCCCCAGCCAGGGAGAGAGGGTACACCCCACGATCTGAGCTGTGGTTCTTCCTGTGTGACCACGGAGAAGACATGAGGAAGTGGGATAAGAAACCCACTGCTACCCTGGCAGCACGGGTACAGCAACTCAAGGAGGGAAATACTAACCGAGGCGGGGGGTCTACTAAAGTGAAGGTAGCCTCAGCCTCCCATGACCGAGATGCCAGATATTACAGAAAGAAAGACGATCTCTTAGATCCCCTTGAGGGGACCTCTACCATGTACGCCCAAAAAAGAAATGACAACCAGAGCTAGAAGAGCCCTGCCTCTAGCCAAGAACAGGCACGGGGAAACCGGGTCTTTTGGACAGTGTAAATCCAATGGCCTGGCACATCAGAGCCACAAAAATATGAAGCGTTAGTTGATACTAGTGCGCAGTGTACCTTAATACCATTGGGACATGTGGGGGCAGAACCTGTTTCTATTTCTGGGGTGTCAGGGGGATCACAGCAATTAACTTTGTTGGAAGCCGAGGTGAGCCTGACCAGGAAGGAGTGGCGGAAACACCCCATTGTGACTGATCCAGAGGCTCCCGTGTATTCTGGGCATAGACTTCTTCCGGAATGGCTATTACAAAGACCCAAAGGGACTCAGGTGGGCTTTCGGAATAGCGGCTGTGGAGGCAGAGGGCATCAGGCAACTGAACACCTTGCCTGGACTATCGGAAAATCCAAATGCAGTGGGACTCCTGAGAGTAAAAGAGCAACAAGTGCCAATTGCCACCTCGACAGTGCACCGCTGGCAGTACCGGACGAATCGAGACGCCGTGATCCCCATCCACAAGATGATCCATGACCTGGAAAGCCAAGGAGTGGTCAGTAAAGCCCACTCACCCTTCAACAGCCCCATCTGGCCTGTGCACAAGTCTGACGGGGAATGGAGATTGACTGTGGACTATCGTGGCTTGAATGAAGTGACTCCACCATTGAGTGCTGCCGTGCCAGACATGCTGGAGCTCCACTACGAGCTAGAGTCCAAGGCAGCAAAATGGTATGCCACCATTGACATTGCCAATGCATTTTTCTCCATCCCTCTGGCAGCAGAGTGCAGGCCCCAGTTTTCCTTCACCTGGAGAGGTGTGCAAAATACCTGGAATCGGCTGCCCCAGGGGTGGAGGCACAGCCCCACGATCTGCCATGGACAGATCCAGGCTGCACTGGAAAAGGGTGAGGCTCCAGAGCATCTCCAATACATTGATGACATCATTGTGTGGGGGAACACGGCAGCAGAGGTATTTGAGAAAGGAGAGAAGATCATCATGATCCTCCTGGAAGCCGGTTTTGCCATCAAGAAAAGCAAAGTCAAGGGACCTGCTCAAGAGATCCAGTTCCTGGGGGTAAAATGGCAAGATGGACGGTGCCAGATTCCCGCGGAGGTTATCAATAAGATCACTGTCATGTCTCCGCCATCTAACAAAAAGGAAATGCAAGCTTTTCTAGGGGCCATAGGTTTTTGGAGGATGCACATTCCGGAGTACAGCCAGATTGTGAGCCCTCTCTACCTGGTTACCGCAAGAAGAACAATTTCCACTGGGGCCCTGAATAGCAACACGCCTTTGCCCAGATCAAGCAGGAGATCACTCACGCAGTAGTGCTTGGCCCAGTAAGGATGGGACCAGAGGTGAGGAATGTGCTTTGCTCTGCAGCCGGGATTAATGGCTTGTCCTGGAGCCTTTGGCAGAAGGTGACTGGCAAGACTCGAGGCCGACCGCTGGGATTCTGGAGCCGGAGTTACAGCGGGTCCGAAGCCAACTACACCCCCACAGAGAAGGAAATCTTGGCCACCTATGAAGGAGTTCAAGCCGCCTCAGAGGTAATTGGCACTGAAGCACAACTCCTCCTGGCACCCCGACTACCGGTGCTAGAGTGGATGTTTAAAGGAAAAGCTCCCTCTACTCACCACGCCATCGATGCCACGTGGAGCAAGTGGATTGCACTTATCACACAGCGCACCCGCATTGGAAATCCGAACCGCCCTGGGATCTTGGAAATAATTATGAATTGGCCAGAAGGTGAAAGCTTTGGTCTCACTGATGAAGAGGAGCAAGAACAAGTGATCCGGGCTGAGGAGGCTCCACCATACAATCAACTGCTAGATGAAGAAAAGTGCTACACCCTTTTCACTGATGGTTCCCGTCGCATCATAGGGACGAACCAAAAGTGGAAAGCAGCTGTGAGCCCCACACGACAGGTTGCAGAAGCCACCGAAGGAGAGGGTGGATCAAGCCAATTTGCTGAACTCAAAGCTGTTCAGCTGGCCCTGGACATTGCTGAAAGAGAGAAGTGGCCAAAACTCTACCTCTGCACCGATTCATTGATGGTAGCCAATGCTCCATGGAGTTGGCTGGAAAGGTGGAAAAAGGCCAACTGGCAGTGTAGAGGAAAACCAACCTGGGCAGCTGATGAATGGAAAGACATTGCCACTCAGGTAAAGAAGCTACCCGTAAAGATCCGCCATGTAGATGCCCATGTCCCTAAGAGTCGAGCTAATGAGGAACACCAGAACAACAAGCAGGTAGATCACGCCGCAAAGATAGAGGTGGCACAGATAGATTTAGACTGGCAACACAAAGGGGAGTGTTTCCTAGCCCGATGGGCCTATGATGTCTCAGGCCACCAGGGCAGAGATGCCACCTATAAGTGGGCACGAGACCAAGGGGTGGATCTAACCATGGACAGTATCTCCCAAGTGATCCATGATTGTGAGATGTGCGCCACGATCAAACAGGCCAAGCGGGTGAAGCCTCTATGGTATGGTGGACGGTGGTCCAAATATAAGTATGGAGAGGCTTGGCAGATTGATTACATCACACTGCCTCAAACCCGCCAAGGCAAGCGCTACGTTCTCACAATGGTGGAAGCCACCACAGGATGGCTGGAGACCTACCCTGTGCCTCATGCCACTGCCCAGAACACCATCCTGAGCCTCGAAAAACAGGTTCTTTAGAGACATGGTACCCCTGAGAGAATGGAATCCGACAATGGGACTCATTTCAAAAATAGCCTTATAAACACCTGGGCTAGGGAACATGGCATCGAGTGGGTGTACCATATCCCTTATCATGCACCAGCAGCTGGGAAAGTTGAACGGTACAATGGCCTGCTTAAAACCACCTTGAAAGCACTGGGTGGGGGGACGTTCAAGAACTGGGAGACTAATTTAGCAAAGGCCACATGGTTAGTGAACACCCGAGGCTCCTCCAACCGAGCAGGGCCTGCCCACTCTGACCCCTTGCGAACAACAGATCGAGAGAAGGTTCCAGTAGTACACATGAGAGGTATGCTGGGAAAGACTGGGTTAACTCTGTCTCAAGTAAAGACAATCCCCATCCATGGGGTTGTCTTTGCTCAGGGACCAGGCTGCACCTGGTGGGTGATGCAAAGAGATGGAGAGACCCGATGCATACCCCAAGGAGATCTTGTTTTAGGGTGAACTACTTATGACACTGTGCTTGTATCTGTATTTGCATGTATGTTTATACTTCGAAGGTTTAAATTTGATGTAAGGTGTTTGCATGGAAAAAAAACTCGGGGTGGAGAATGTTGAAGGTTGGATTTAGTTTTTTTTTCCTCAGGAATTTTTTCTCCCATGGGTTGCTAAGACACAAATGGCTGAGATAATTGCCGAGTACTTAAGAGAAACAAAGCACAAGGCTAGGGCCTTTCTGCTTGGCAGGGTGGGGCAGAATTGCCCCTCATGGAAGCAGGGCTGGACAATGCGAGATTTTGGAGACTGAAAAGCAAGGGCAGGGGGGAGGTCACGCTCTCTTGCTGGGGACCCTCAGAGCTGGACAGTCGGAGCTGCTGTCTGCTGAACCGACAGCCACTGAGAAGCCAGCGCGGAGCTGCCGGTCTGTCGGCTGTGAGTCTTTTCCTCTCTGCCCATCAGGAGCTGCCTGCCACCAGCCTGTCTCTTCCCCCGCTCCTCCTCAGTGCTCTGAGTTTTTTCGCTACATTGTAGCGGGGTTTCCCCCTGCAGGTCAGGACCGCTTACCGTCCCAGCTCCCTGTGTCCCGGGATCCTGCTGTGGCACCAACACCAGCTGCTCCCCCCGAGGGTCTGTGGAGCAAGGGCTCTCCTCCATCCCTCCGTGCCTCGGGCAGCCGCTATTGCCGTGTGCTACCTGAGCTCACGCCGGAGCGACCCCTGCAGCCACCAGGGAATCACCACACCCAGAGCGCCCCCTGCAGCCACCAGGGAATCATCACACCCAGAGCGCCCCCTGCAGCCACCGGGGAATCATCGCACCCAGAGCGCCCCCTGCAGCCACCGGGGAATCATCACACCCAGAGCGCCCCCTGTAGCCACCGGGGAATCACCGCACCCAGAGCGCCCCCTGCAGGCTGTGACTGGAACTGCACCAAAGGGAAAAGGTGCCTGAAGCCGAGCAGGCTGCCACTGGGTTTCTGGTTCTGTTTGTTGGTTAACGTTATAGTTGTTGTTATTTGTTATTCTTGTTTTAGATATTAGTAAAGAACTGTTATTCCTATTTCCATATTTTTGCCTGAGAGTCTCTTGATTTCAAATTTATAATAATTCAGAGGGAGAGGGGTTACAGTTTCCCATTCCAATGGAGGCTTCTGCCTTCCTTAACAGACACCTGTCCTTCAAACCAGGACACACGGGTTCCATGCGGACATCCCCAGAATCCCCAGAGTACCAAACAGCAGGGATGTCAAAGACACTCATAGGGGCTTCATGGACACATTCCAGGGGGCCCCAAGCTGCCACAGCTCTGGCATATCACTGACCGTAACAGTTACTCCATAGAGAAATGCCAGTGTCTTGGATTAGGCAGGAGGGGTCAAAATTTAAGAAGTGATGTATGCTGCTGGAAGGGATAGAACTTCTTTCTTTGGAAAGAGAGCTATTAATCAGGTAGTTTTAAAGATTGATATGTAGGTGAAGTAATTAAAAAGTTGATCCGCTTTCAGGGAAAAAACTATATATAAGCAGAGACCTCCTGAGCCTCTTTCTCTTTTGATCTGCTGCTGTGTAGAGAGGAGCATCTTCTGCTTATTTTGCTGGCAAGGCCCCAGCCCCCCCCCCCACTCCTTCCAAAGGAGATGGCGGGAGGGGGGGAAGGGAAGTTTATGGCAGCTGTGTCGCTGCAGCCGGGAACGGGGGAAGAACCGGTTGGAATTTTCAGCAAACACAGTTCAGCCGGTGTGTCAGCTACACAAGACAGGGCCAGGCCCCTGCTCCGGGCCAGGCAAGGACCGGGCCGGACTCCATCCAGCTCGGGCCAGGCCCTGCTCTGTTACCCTGGGCCCCACCAGGCCAAGCCAGCTCCGCAGAGCCAGGCACAGAGACTCTGAGAGCTTCTGCCATCCAGCTCGGACCTGTTCAAACAGCCCGGCAGGGAGCACGGGAGGCAGAGAGCACGGGATCATCACACTGCCAGAGAGAGAGAGAGAGATTAACTCTATCCATGCCTGGACTAAACTTACAGACACCCATCCTTCCTTGCACAGAGAGAGGAACGAGTGAGGACATCTACATCAAAGCAGTCAGTGAGGAAAGCAGAACTGATACCTAGAAGAGGAGCACGAGAAGTGCTTCGAGAGTGAAGCTGAAAATTCTTTTGGAGAACCATGGTTGGAGACTGAGCTAAGAAATTCCCTGTAATATATGAAGATATAGTCCAAAAAAGGGATGTGAGGTTCTAATTGCAGCCAATGAACTGAAATACCTGGGTAAAGACAAGTAGGTGTTAAAAAAGTACAGCCTGATGAGAAGCTTGAACCAAGAGAGAGGAGACACTGTGACCCAGAGCTCTGGTCCCGGGGGGAATGCCAGAGAACTTGTGTTGTCAGGAGAACCTGTGCTGCTAAGCACAGAAGAAGGGATTTTCTTTGTTGCTGCAATTAAACTGTGCATCCTTTAAACAGGTACCCTGTAGACTGTTCATAACCCACCATAGTGGCTGTAGGAAGGCTACAGGTATGGGAGGGATCCACCATTAAGCTGGACTTTGCTCCGGGCGGCGGCTGATAGTGAGACAGAAGACCCATAAAAACTGTATTTTTCTTACAGAAAATCCATGGTGTAAGCAAAAGAGACTTCTCTCCCTAAATAAACTAGAGCAAGAGCTATTTCTGAAGTGGTAAACTGACTAGAAGTCAAAGTGCTGTCTTTTGTATGTCGTCAAGGAGAATGAAATGGAGAAGTGGGGGAAAGAGATGAGTGGTTTGAGGCGTTTGTTCTGGTTTTTCTTGGTTTTTTTCCTCTTTCCCTTTGTCTTAAGTATATTAATAAAGTTTCTTTGTACTTTATAAAGTTTGAGCCTGCTTTGCCTACTCCTAATCCTCATCTCACAACAAACATCAAGTAAATGTAAGTAAGTGTGCAAGCACTTAGCCACAAACCTGAACAGGTGAACTAAAACCACTAGAGCCAGGATTTCCAACCTTGCCAAAGAGCCAGCATGTCACAGACACTAACAGGGGATCCATGCAGACAACCCAGGTATCCCCAAATCCTGAAGAGCTGGGAACTCACAGACATTCACAGGGGTTCCAGAGTAACATCCCAGGAGCCAGCAGAGTGCCAGAGAGCCAGGATGTCACAGACACTCACAGGGACCTCCATGGAGACATCCCAGGAGTCCCCAGTCACCAAAAGAGCCGGCATGTCACAGACACTCACAGGGGCTCAAGAGAGACATCCCAGGAGTGTCCAGGCTGCCAAAGAGCCACGATGTCACAGACACAGCAGCACCATGGAGACATCCAAGCTGTTCTCAGGCTCTTGAAAAGCCAGGATGTCACAGACATTAAAAGGACCACCATGGTGAAATCCCAGGAGGCCCCAAGCCTCCAAAAATCCAGGATAAAACAGAAACTCACATGGGCTCCGTAGCCACACCCCATGTGATCCCTGGCTGACAAAGAGCCCAGATGTCACAGACTTTCACGCGGCTTCCATGCTGATACCCCAGCAGTCCCCAGATTTCCAATGAGCCAAGATGTCACAGAAATTCAAAGGGATTCCATGGTGACATCCCCGGACTTTCCAGGCAGTCAAAGAGCCAGGACCTCACAGAAACTCAAACAGGTTCCATGGACTTATGTAAGGAATGGCGAGAATGCCAAAGAGCAGGGATGTCACAGACACTCACAGGTGCTCCATGGGGTCATCCCAGCAGTGCCCACGCTGCCAAAGAGCCGGCATGTCACAGACACTCACAGGGGAACCATGCAGACATCCCAGGTATCCCCAGACTCCTGAAGAGCTGGGATGGCACAAACATTCACAGGGGCTCCAGAGTGACATCCCAGGAGTCCCCACAGTGCCAAAGAGCCACGATGTCACAGACAATGCCAGCAGCTCCATGGAGACATCCCAGGAGTCCACGGGCCCTCAAAGAGCTGGGATGCCACAGACACTCAAAGAGGCTGCATGGGGACATCTCAGGAGTCCTCAGTCATTCAAAGAGCCGGCATGTCACAAACATTCACAGCTGCTCCAAGGGGACATCCCAGGAGACTCCGGGCTTCCAAGAACGTGGGCTATCACAGACACTCACAAGGGTCCCATGGGGACTTCCCAGGAGACCCAAGGCTGCCAAAGAGCCAGGATGTCACAGACACACAGGTTCCGTGGGGACATCCCGCCAATCCCCAGAGTGCCAAACAGCAGGGATATCACACACACCCAGAGGGGCTCCACAGAGAAATGCCAGGATTTTCAAAGCTGCCAAAGAGCCGGCATGTCACAGACAATCACAGGGGATCCATGCGGACCTCCCAGGTATCCCAGGCTGCCGAAGAGCTGGGAAGGCACAGACATTTACAGGGGCTCCAGAGTAACATCCCAGGAGTCCCCAGAGTGCCAAAGAGCCAGGATGTCACAGATAATGCCAGCAGGTCCATGGAGACATCCCATGAATCCACAGGCTGCCAAAGAGCCGGCATGCCACAGACACTCACAGAGGCTCCATGAAGCATCCCACGTGTCCCCAGGCTTCCAAACAACTGGCAAGTCACAGACACTCAAAGAGGCTCCATGGTGACATCCCAGGCGTCCTCAGTCACCCAAAGAGCTGGCATGTCACAAACATTCGCAGCTGCTCAAGAGTGACATCCCAGGAGTGTCCAAGCTGCAAAAGAGCCACGATGTCACACACACTTGTTGCGTTCCCTGCTTCAGTCCCACCCTGGTACCGGCAGCGGAGTCCTAGCCCTATCCTAGGATGCCGTTCGCCCTCAGGAAGGCACCCTCGGAGTGCTGACTATGAGCACAGCTGGCCCGCGTTCGGTCCGGGGAGATGTTGCCCCCGGAGCGTGGTGAAACAGCAAAGAACTACCAGAGAAGGAGGTCTCTTGGTATGTGATTTCGGTAGGTTTATTGCCTCCAAAGGGAGCACATGGACCAAGAGCCAAGAGCAGCTTATTACATCGGTATTTAAGGGAGGAACAACACCCAATAGGATGAGGGCAGGGAACAATACAGGGGAGGGACTGGGGTACATGATCAAATGGGGTTTAGGGAGGGGAGGGGAACAGAGAGAACAACGAATGAACTATGGAGTGACAGGGAATTTCCCAGAGCGGGAAACATAACAGACAAGTCCAGTAACCAATAGCAGGAGCTTGGGTCCGTGGATTGGTGGTCCAACTGCTGCCCCTGGGAGCTCCGGGGGGAAACCCTCTGTCCGTGGAACCTGTCCGGAAGTCCTCTGGTTCCGAACCACCGCAACATCTCCCCCTGTCTTTTTACTTAAAGAAAGTGATTTGTTAGTACAATGAAGATAATAACTAAAATCCAAAGCAAAGTCTTGAAAATCTGCAAATAAACAAACAAACATTGTTAAATCATTGTCTCTCTACAGGACTGGGAATGATTGGGGTATGGGAGGTACATGGGGTAGGTTTCAGGAGTCTAATGGGAAGATCTCAAGAAGAAGGGTCTCAGTGATTTTTCTTGATGACTGTCGAAGTTTGGAGTTTTCTTTTTCCTTCTCTTCCACGCTGATCTCTGTGGAGCAGCGTCTGTTGGTGGATGCGACTGGATCTGCTCTGGTGGATGTGTTGGGTGGAGAGTTGTGATGCCTACTAACTTCAGCCATCGTGGTTCAAGTGACTGGTCATCTGGGATCACCTCTGATGGGGTCTCCAGTGGCATGGGTGGTGATGGAGAGCAGGACACAGTGGATTCAGCTTTTGGAGCATGTGGTGTCCAGGAGCCTGTGGAAGACTTAGGTGGAGGATGATTAGAACTGTTCAGCAGGCTTTGAAGCTGCTGCTTCCATATCTTTTCCCACACCCGATATTGAACCTTAACTAAAATGCCTGTCAGGATTGTTTTTATGTCAGATGGGACCAGCACACCTTTAAAGTGAGGAGAATCTCTCCCAAGCTCTCTCTCCACTTTGCTAGGCTCTCGCAAGGCTGCAGGTGACTGTGATTCCCATCGTGGGTTGTTACCCTGAGGGCTGTGCACACCTGATGCCACTGCAGGGTCTGGCTGACCGGCTGCATCGCAGGCTTCAGCCTCTCCACTTTTCGGCCCCCAGTCTCGGGGTGTGAATGAGGGAGCGTGGGGATCTGGAAGTGGGCGGTGGTCAGGGGTGGGACTGCAGTTGATATGAGCAGTCCAGGCACGGGGTGGGGCGGGGATCTCCCTCGGGCTGGGGCAGGGACCTCCGGCGCGAGGGGAGGGACCCGACGCGAAGACATCATCGGCCGCGGGGGGGGAGCCCGACGTGGGGCTAATCAACGCGAAGGGGAAGGAGCCGTGGGAGGGGTTGGGAGGATTCGCGGGCTTTCGGCGTGAGGCTGCGCAGTGGGCGCAGGGGTGTAGGCACGGCGCCACGAGGCTGCCGCCATCTTTAAACTCGGAACAATGGGGGAGCGCAGCCGGCGCGAGTTTGACTGAGGGCTCGGAGAAAGGGTTTGGGGTGAAGCTCGCTATGAGGGAATCAGTCTCATAGCGGGGAGAACTGAGGGGCGCACTTCCCTGTAGCGGGGAAGAGGGATTGGGAAAAGGGGAATTAGGAACGTGGGGTGGGTGAGTCGGGGATTTCGAACTTTCAGGACAATTACGCAAAGTATAACAAATTACAATCAACAACGGGAAAAATTTTCGGACAGAAACATCACCCCCTCTCTCCACTGCCTCTAAACGTTTTTCTACTAACTCCCAAAAACTCAGAGTTTTAACAGAAGAAGCAGAAGCAAGAGGGACATAGGCAAAGATCCATTTAACAAAACGTTTCCAAGCCTTCTTATTAGCATTCCCGTTTTTTAACTTTAGGGTCTCTTTAACTTGGACATAAAACTCCTGCTCTATTCGGGACAGCTTAATACCCATTGTCTCCGAATAAAAGCCTCCTTGCTCTTTTTATACGGTACAAAACTCTCCCTCGAGCCTGATTCCCGCTGCCTATCGCGGATTAGACCTCACCGTCTGCGCTCGGTTCTCGGTGGCTTTCCCGCCGCTATCACGGGCACCGAGCTTCGCCGCCGCGCGTGGATCCTGGTCCTTTCCCACCGCGCCTCGCAGCCGCCAAACCTCACCGCTCCGTGCGGGTCTTGGTTCCTCGATCCCGGCTTCAGTTGCCGTCACCGGCTCCGGAGGGAGAAACATCCAAAAGAGCAAGGGTCTCTGGTCTCGTCAGTCCGCTCAGCTAGCGTACACACTTCAGACGCTCCAGAACGGTTGCTGACGGCCCCTGCCAGCCCCCCGCTAAAACGCGGAAGTTCTCGCTAGGGGAGCGACGTCCCGAAGGCGCAGTCCGGACCGCTGCTGCGTATCCAGGTCGCTCGCAGGGAACTCCGAGAGGTCGGAGTCTCTGTTCGGTGCGCCACTTGTTGCGTTCCCTGCTTCAGTCCCACCCTGGTACCGGCAGCGGAGTCCTAGCCCTATCCTAGGATGCCGTTCGCCCTCAGGAAGGCACCCTCGGAGTGCTGACTATGAGCACAGCTGGCCCGCGTTCGGTCCGGGGAGATGTTGCCCCCGGAGCGTGGTGAAACAGCAAAGAACTACCAGAGAAGGAGGTCTCTTGGTATGTGATTTCGGTAGGTTTATTGCCTCCAAAGGGAGCACATGGACCAAGAGCCAAGAGCAGCTTATTACATCGGTATTTAAGGGAGGAACAACACCCAATAGGATGAGGGCAGGGAACAATACAGGGGAGGGACTGGGGTACATGATCAAATGGGGTTTAGGGAGGGGAGGGGAACAGAGAGAACAACGAATGAACTATGGAGTGACAGGGAATTTCCCAGAGCGGGGAAACATAACAGACAAGTCCAGTAACCAATAGCAGGAGCTTGGGTCCGTGGATTGGTGGTCCAACTGCTGCCCCTGGGAGCTCCGGGGGGAAACCCTCTGTCCGTGGAACCTGTCCGGAAGTCCTCTGGTTCCGAACCACCGCAACACACACTCACAGCAGCACCATGGAGACATCCAAGCTGTTCTCAGGCTCTCAAAGAGCTGCCATGTCACACACAATCACAGGGGCTCCATGGTGAAATCCCAGGAGTCCCCAAGCTTCCAAAAACCTGCCATGCCACAGAAACTCACATGATGGCCGCTGAGATACTTTCTTGAAGATGAACATTTCTATTACAGCGGCAACGAAATCCCCTTTCCTCATTCTTGACGACAAAAGTCTTCTCTTATTCCTGGGGCAAAGAATCTTATCTAAGAGTCTTAGTCCACTGTTTATACCTAGAACATTACATGCCCCTTTTTTTCACCCTTTTAGGCCATTGTTTATTTATTACAGGGCATATTATAGCCAAATTGATCAACAAGTTTTTACAAGAGTATTTTCAGCCTTAAGGCACTCCTCATCTCTTCTTTTTCTAAACAGAAGCTTTGCTACATGCATTAACTTGGAGTAATGATGTTGTACCTGTTGTAATTGTCTTCATTCCTTTTCTTTCTGTGTGCGCAGAAAACGGATGTTTCCATGTCTCATCCTGCTATTGAAAGCAAACAGTTAATTAGTCTTTCGGCCCGGCGATGGTCACATGAGCTCTGCCCACGTTGTTCAAGTGTAGTATGCTCAGCTTTTGAGCTGGGGGAGAGGAGTTCGTCTGCACCGTTCTCCATCCGAGCCGCGTCTCAGCTGCAGGGGCTGGCGCGGCCGTGTCCAAACTGTAGAGGGTCACCCGAGCTCTCTCTCTCGCCGAGCCGCTCCGCGGAGCCGACCAGCAGGGGTGCGGATGAATTACACAGGGGCCACCCAAGTTCTCTCTTGTGCCGAGCCGCGCTGCGGAACCGACTGGCGGAACAGCGTCCAAGCTTCACGGGACCGGTCCCAAGCCCTCTTCCCACCATGCCACACCGTGCCGTGGGGAAACCGGCCCAGCCCGGGCTAGGCAGGCTGGAGTCAGTAAGGTTCCTTGGCTGGGCACAGCAGAATGAAGCCTCTTTCGGCTCAGGCAGAGCCGAGCAGAGCCAATTTGGTTCCCACTCACATAGAAGTGCCGTAAGGGACTCAAATGCCAGCCCAGAGTCTCCTGGGATGTCCCCATGGAGCCTCTTTGAGTGTCTGTGACATGCCGGCTCTTTGGGAGCCTGGGGACGCCTGGGATGCTGCCATGGAGCTTCTTTGAGTGTCTGTGCCTTGCCAGATCTTTGGGAGCCTGGGGACACCTGGGATGCTTGATGGAGACCCTGTGAGTGTCTGTGACATGCCAGCTCTTTGGCACCATGTGAATTCATGGGATGTCTCCATTGAGCTGCTGGCATTGTCTGTGATATCCTGGCTTTTTGGCACTCTGGGGACTCCTGGGATGCCACTCTGGAGCCCCTGTGAATGTCTGTGACATCGCAGCTCTTCAGGAGCCTGGGGATACCTGGGATGTCTGCATGGATCCCCTGTGAGTGTCTGTGACATCTCAAATCTTTGGCAGCTTTGGGAATCATGGCATTTCTCTGTGGAGCCCCTGTGAGTGTATGTGATATCCCTGCTGTTTCGCACTCTGGGGATTCCCGGAATGTACCCATGGAACCCGTGTGAGTGTCTGTGACATCCTGGCTCTTTGGCACCAGGGAACTCCTGGGACGTAGCCATGGAAGCCCTGTGACTGTCTGTGACATCCCAGATCTTTGGAACCCTGGGGACCCTTGAGATGCCACTGCGGTGCCAGGATGCCACAGACAGTCACAGTGCATCCGTGCTGACATCCCAAGTGTCTCTGGGATTCCAGAAAGCAGGGATGTTAAAGAAACTAACAGGGTCTCCATGGAGACAGTCCAGGAGTCCCCATGCTGCGAAAGAGAGGGGATGTCACAATCACAGGGGTTCCAGAAGGACATTCCAAGAGTCCCCAAGGTTCCAAAGAGCTGGAATGTCACAGACACTAACAGGGGCTCCATGGAGACATCCCAGGAGTCCCCAGGCTGCCAAAGAGCCGGGATGTCACAGACAGTCACAGGGGCTTCATGGGGACATTCCAGGAATCCAAAGGCTGCCAAAAGTCCGGGATGTCACAGACACTTTCAGGATCTCCGCAGTGACACCCCAGGTGTCCCATGGCTTCCAAAGAGCTGGGATGTCACAGATACTCACAGGGGCTCCATGGGAACATGCCAGGAATCCCCGATTTCAAAAAGGCTGGGAAGTCACAGACACTAACAGGGGCTCAGGAGTGACACCCCAGGTGTCCCCAGGCGTCCAAAGACCCAGGATGTCACAGACAGTCACAAGGGCTCCATGGGGATTCCCAGGTGTCCTTAGGATACAAAATAGCCAGGATGTCACAGACACTCACAGAGGCTCCATGGGGGCATCCCAGGATTCCCCAGGCTCCCCAAGAGCTGGGATGTCTCCTGGGTTAGTCAGGAGGGGTCAAAATCTAGGAAGTGACCTATGCTGCAGCAAGTGATACAACTTCCTTCCTGAGAGAGAGAGCCAATAACCAGGTAGTTTTATGGATTGATACGTAAAAAAACCAATTAAAAAGTTGATCTGCCTTCGAGGAAAAGCCATATATCAGCAAAGACCCTTGGAGCCTCTTCCTCTTTTGGCCTGGTGCTTTGTAGAGAGGAGCATCTCCCTGCTTCTCTCCCCGGTAAGGCGCTGTCCCCCCCACTCCTTCCAAAGGACGGAGGGGGTGTAAGGGAGGTTTAGAGCGGCCGTGCAGCTGCATCTGGGCATGGGGGAGGAACCGGGTGGAATTCTCGGCAGATACAGTTCAGCCGACAGGTCAGCTACACCAGACAGGGCCAGGCCCCTGCTCTGGGCCAGGCAAGGTCCGGGCCGGACTCCATCCAGCTTGGGCCAGGCCGTGCCCTGGCACCCCGGGCCCGGCCAGCCCTACGAGGCTGAGCCGGCTTCACAGAGCCAGGCACAGAGACTCTGAGAGCTTCTGCCATCCAGCTCGGACCTGTTCAAACAGCCCGGCAGGGAGCACGGGATCGTCACACTGCCAGAGAGAGAGAGAGAGATTAACTCTATCCATGCCTGGACTAAACTTACAGACACCCATCCTTCCTTGCACAGAGAGAGGAACGAGTGAGGACATCTACACAAATGCAGCATAGAGACTTTGCAGTCAGTGAGGAAAGCAGGACCAGTGCCTAGATGGGGCTGTATGAGAAGTGCTTCGAGAGTGAAGCTGAAAATTCTTTTGGAGAACCATGGTTGGGTACTAAGCTAATAAATTCCCTGTAATACATGAAGACATAGTCCAAAGGGGGGATGTGAGGTTTCTAATTGCAGCCAGTGAACTGAAATACCTGGGTAAAGACGAGTAGGTGTTGAAAGAGTACAGCCTGATGAGAAGCTTGAACCAAGAGAGAGGAGAGGCTGCGACTCCATGCCCTGGTCCCAGGGGGAATGCCAGAGAACTTGTGTTGTCAGGAGAACCTGTGTTGCTAGACAGAAGGGATTTTCTTTGTTGTTGCAATTGAATTGTGCATCTGTGGAAAGGTACCCCATGGACTGTTCAAGACCCAGCAGAGTGGCTGTGGGAAGGCTACTGGTGTGGGGAGGATCCACCACCAGCAGACCTTTCTTCTGGGTGGCGGCTGATGGTGAGGCAGAAGACCCATAAAAACCTGTATTTTTCTTACAGAAAATCCATGGTATAAACAAAAGAGACTTCTCTCCCTAAATGAACTGTAACAAGAGCTATTTCAGAGGTGGTAAACTGACTGGAGGTAGAAGTGTTTTCTTTTGTATATTGTCAGGATGAAAGAAATGGACAGGTGGGGGAATGAGGGATGGTCTGAGGAGTTGGTTCTGGTTTTTTATTGTTTTTTCCTTTGTCATACGTATATTAATAAACTTTCTTTACACTTTATAAAGTTTGAGCCACCTTTGCCTACTCCTAATGCTCATCTCACAGCAAACATCAGGTAAATTTTGGTAAGTGTGCTGGCATTTGGCCAAAAACTTGAATAGGCGAACTGGAACAAGTACAAATGCCACAGACACAGGGGCTCCATGAGGACATCCCAGGAGTCCTCAGGCTGCCAAAAAGCCAGGATGTCACAGACAATCACAGGGGCTCGATGGGGACATCCCAGGAGTTCCCAGGGTGCCAAAGAGCCAGGATGTCACAGACAGTCACTTGGCTTCCATGGTGACATCCCAAGTGTCTCAAGGATTCCAGGAAGCAGGGATGTCCCAGACACTCACAGGAGTTCCACAGTGGCATCTCAAGACACCCTAACGTTCCAAGGAGATGGCATGTCACACACACTCACAGGGTCTCTAGGGTATCCCCAGGCTGCCAAAAAGCCGGGATGTCGTAGACAATCAGAGATGCTCCATGGGGACAACCCAGGAATCCCCAGGCTGCCAAAGAGCCCAGATGTAACAGACTTTCACAAGGGCTTCCATGGTGATTCCCCAGGTGTCCCCAGACTTCCAAGGAGCCAAGATGTCACAGATAGTCAAAGGGAATCGGGGCTGACATCCCCAGAGTCTCCAGGCTTCCAAAGAGCCAGGACCTAACAGAATCTCACATGGGTTCCATGTGGACATCCCCGGAATCCCCAGAATGCCAAAGAGCAGGGATTTCACAGCCACGCACAGGGGCTCCATGGGGAGTTCCCAGGAGTCCCTAGGCTGCCAATAAGCCAGGACATCACCGACATTCAAAGGGAGTAGAAGATTACACCCCAGGAGCCCCCAGGCTGCCTAAGATCCAAGATGTCATAGTTACCCACAGGGGCTCTATGGGTACATCCCAGGCATCCCCAGGCTTATAAAGAGCCAGGAGGTCACAGACAGTTACAGGGCTTCCATGGTGACATCCCAAGAGTTCTCTTGAATTCCAGGAAGCAGAGATGTTACAGAAACTCACAGGGTCTCTATGGGGGCATCCCAGGAGTCCCCAGGCTGCCTAAGAGCCGGGATGTCACAGACACTAACAGGGGCTCCATGAGGGCATCCCAGAAGCAGCTATAGTGTCACAATAGAGACACTGTAATCTCACAGGTGAGCCACTGTAATGTCACAAGAGAGCCACTAGTGTCACAATAGAGCCGCTAGTGTCACAATAGAGCCACTATAATGTCACAATACAGCTACTATGGTGTCACAATAGAGCCACAATGCTGTCACAATAGAGCCACCATTGTGTCACAATACAGGCAAAATGATGTCCACATAGAGCCACTATCATGTCATGATAGAGCCACTCTAGTGTCACAGTACATCCACTAATGTGTCACAATACAGCCACTATTGTGTCAGAAAAAAGCAACTCTAGTGACACAATACAGCAACTAGCGTAACAATCGGCTACTATTATACTGCCACAATCCAGCTACTATCGTTTCACTATACAGCCACTATTGTTCCACTATACAGCCATTATTGTGTCACAATACAGCCACTATTGTGTCAGAAAAAAGCAGCTCTAGTGACACAATACAGCAACTAGTGTAACAATTGGCTACTATTATACTGCCACAATACAGCCACTATCGTTTCACTATACAGCCACTATTGTTCCACTATACAGCCATTATTGTGTCACAATAAAGCAACTCTAGTGGCACAATACAGCCACTAGTGTAACAATTAGACTGCCATTATACTGCCACAAAACAGCCACTACTGTGTCACAATAGTGCCGCTAGTGTAACAATAGAGCCACTAGACTGTCATAAGAGAAACACTGTTGTGTCACAATAGAGCCGCTAGTTTCATAATAGGGCCCCTGGGGTGTCACAATAGAGCACCTTTATGTCACAATAGAGCCACAATGGTGTCACAATAGAGCCACGTTAGTGTCACAACAGAGCGACTAGTGTCACAATAGAGCCACTCTACTGTCATAATAGAAACACCGTTGTGTCACAATTGAGCTGCAAGTGTAACAAGAGAGTCCAGAGAGTGTCACAACGGAGCCCCTAGAGTCCCAATAGAGCCACTATAATATCACTCTCGAACCACTATAGTATCACAATAGTCACTAGTGTCTCAACACTTCCTCTAGAGTGTCCCAGCAGAGCCATTATTGTGTCACAATAGAGCCACTCTAGGCTCACAATACAGCCACTATACTGTCACAATAGCACCACTAGAGTGTCACAATAGTGCCACTGGAGTGTCACAGTACATCCACTCTAGTGTCACAAGAAAGCCATTATTGTGTCACAATGAAACAACTCTAGTGCCACAGTAGAGCCACCATTGTGTCCTAATAGATCCGCTATTGTGTCACAATAGAGCCACTATAGGGTCACAATGGAGTCCATCTATTGTCACAAGAGAGCAACTATAGTGTCACGATAGAGGCACTGTAATGTCACAAGAGAGCCACTGGAGTCACAATAGAGCTACTGTAGCTCCACAATGTAGCCACCATTCTGTCACAATAGAGCCGCTAGTGTCACAATACAGCCACTGCAATCTCACAATAGGGCCACCACGGGGTCACAATAGAGCCACAATGCGGTCACAATAGAGCCACTATTGTGTCATAATACAGGCGAAATCATGTCCACAGAGAGCCACTCTCATGTCATAATAAAGCCACTCTAGTGTCACAGTACATCCACTATTGAATCATAATAAAGAAACTCTAGTGTCAAAATAAAGCGACTCTAGTGTCACAATAGAACCACTACCTGGTTACAATAGAGTCACTCGATTGTTACAAGTGAGCAACTATAGTGTCACAATACAGCAGCTAAAGTGTCACAATAGACACACTGTAGTGTCACAACTAAGCCACTGTAATCTCACAAGTCAGCCACTGTAATGTCACAAGAGAGCCACTAGTGTCACAAAAGAGCTACTGCAGCTCCACAATGAAGCCACCATTTTGTCACAATAGACACAATACTGTCACAATACTGACGCTAATGTAATAATAGAGCCACTAGACTGTCATAAGAGAAACAATCTTGTGTCACAATAGAGCCACTAGTGTCATAATAGGGCCCCTGAGCTGTCACAGTAGAGCCACTATAATGTCACAATAGAGCCACAATGCTGTCACAATACATCCACTATCGTGTCACAATACAGGCAAAATCATGTCCACATAGAGCCACTCTCATGTCATAATAGAGCCACTCTAGTGTCACAGTACATCCACTATGGTGTCACAATACAGCCAGTATTGTGTCACAATAGTGCCGCTAGTGAAACAATAGAGCCACTAGACTGTCATAAGAGAAACACTGTTGTGTCACAGCAGAGCCACTAGTGTCATAATAGGGCCCCTGGGGTGTCACTATAGAGAACCTTTATGTCACAATAGAGCCACCATGGTGTCACAATAGAGCCACATTAGTGTCACAATAGAGCCACTCTACTGTCATAATAGAAACACCGTTGTGTCATAATTGAGCCTCTAGTGTCACAATAGAGCCCAGAGAGTGTCACAAATGAGCCCCTAGAGTGATGCAATAGAGCCACTATAATATCACTCTCCGACCACTCTAGTATCACAATAGAGTCACTAGTGTCACAACACATCCTCTAGAGTGTCCCAGCAGAGCCATTATTGTGTCACAACAGAGCCACTCTAGGCTCACAATACAGCCACTATACTGTCACAATAGCACCACTAGAGTGTCGCCATACTGCCACTGTAGTGTCACAGTACATCCACTCTAGTGTCACAAGAAAGCCATTATTCTGTCACAATGAAACAATTATACTGCCACAGTAGAGCCACTATTGCGTCGTAACAGATCTGCTATTGTGTCACAATAGAGCCACTCTAGGGTCACAATGGAGTCACTCTGTTGTCACAAGAGAGCAACTAGAGTGTCACAATACAGCAGCAATAGTGTCACAATACAGCAGCGATCACATCACAATAGAGACACAGCAGTGTCACAACTGAGCCACTGTAATGTCACAAGAGAGTCACTAGTGTCACAATAGAGCTACTGCAGCTCCACAATGTAGCCACCATTCTGTCACAATAGAGCCACTATAATGTCACAATGCAGCCACCATGGTGTCACAATAGAGCCACAATGCTGTCACAATAGAGCCACTATAGTGTTACAATAAAGGCAAAATCATGTCCACATAGAGGCACTCTCATGTCATAATAGAGCCACTCTAGTGTCACAGTACATCCACTATTGTGTCACAGTACATCCACTATTGTATCACAATAAAGAAACTCTAGTGCCACAATATAGCCACTGTATTGGGTCTGACTGGGGTAAAGCTCACAGACGTTATAGTCCTGTGCTTTGCCTGGGTTGCTGGCGTTGATAACAGAGCAGTGTTTTGGCTACTGCCAAGCTGTGCTGTCCCTCTGACATTCCTTCCCCCACTGAAGGGGATGGGGGGGGGCAAGATCCTGGGTGGGGACACCAGCAGGCCAGCTGAGCCCAGTCAGCCAAAGGGATATTCCATACCATATGACATCAGCTCAGATATAGAAGGGAAGGAAGAGAGGAGGAGGAGGAGGCACTCAGGGTTGGTCCATGTTTGCCTCCTTGAACAACCACCACGTGTGCTGAAGCCCTGCTTCCCAGAAAGTGTCCAGACATCGCTACTGATGGGAAGTAGAGATTGATTGTTTTCCCCTCTGCTCTTGCGCGCACAACTCTCAACTTGCTTGATCATTTTTTTTTTCCCACTGAAATAAAACTGCCTTTTCTTACCCTGATAGTTTTTTTTAATATTACCCTCTCCCCTCTCCCAGTGGGAGAGGGAGTGATAGAGTGACTGAGTGGGCACCTGGCACCTGGCCAGGGTCAACCCACGGAAGACTCTTTTGACGCCCAAACATGAGGCGAGATAAAGGAAGTTTTATATATATATATACATATATTGCATGCTCTAGCAATTACCAATAGCAGCTCTCAAGCAGTAAACTCCTGCATGGCATACGGCCTTCAGCTGTCACACTGCTTATCTTTGTTTGTCTATGTTTGGGAACATGTTGAAACAAACAATGACTGTGAATGAATATAACTCCTTCTCTCTGCCCAGGGAGAATTTGAGTATGGATGATCTTTTACTGCAGGCTCCTGTGATTATTGCCAACCCTTACATAAGCTCCCTGATATTATTAATAATATTAGCCAACACTCTTGTTACCTTCTGGAATTCATGGAAATTTTCATCTCCCTGGTACAGAAGGAAACAACCCTTGGGTGAGGAGCTGTTAAAATCTGCCCTGAGGTACCCAGTTCCTGGGTGGAAAGGTATATGGAGGGATTTGGGCAGGTTCTTGGGGCGGTTATCACCTCCCGTTGCCTGGGAGTTTACTCCTGAAGAGGTAAATAACCCTAACAAACTGGCCCATCACTGACAGAGGGGTGCCTCGTTTACTCCCAGGAATGGAGCAGCTTCTCACCCTGTACTGGGGGCTGGCCTGGGCCTACTGGGCCTCTGTTCAATATTCTCAGAGGACTGTAGCTGAGGCAGGAACTCAAACTGTGTCTGAGGACACTATAGCTGAGACAGGGACACAAACTACAACTGTGGCTGAGGCAGGGATACAAACCATAACAACTATGTCTGAGATAGGAACCCAAACCACAGCAGCTACAGTAATTGCCCCAGCAGTGCAAACAAAAAAATGGACAAGGCAAATTTCAGGCCGATTAGTAAGGGAAGAAGAAGAGGAAGAAGCGATGGGGCCAGATCAAGAGGCAGGTCCCTCAGCAAAGGAATCGAAGGGAGTGGGGCAGATTAAACAGGAGACCGAAGTTACTCAATCCCTGACCCCATCTGAACTTCGAGACTTGCAAAAGGATTACAGCTGCCAGTCAGGTGAGAGGATCCCTGCATGGCTGCTGTGATGCTGGGGTAATGGGGCCGATAGTCAGCAGTTAGAAGGTCATGAAGCCCAACAGCTGGGATCCCTTGCTAGGGATCGGGAAATTGAAAGAGGACTTGCAAAGGAAGGAGCAACTTGTAGCCTCTGGAGACGGCTTCTTTCAAGTGTGAAGGCAAGATATCCTTTTAAGGATGATCTTGTAAAATCCCCAGGGAAGTGGACCAATGTGGATGAAGGTATCCAGTACTTGAGAGAATTAGCAGTGCTGGAAATTGTCTATAGCGACCTAAAGGATGATAACATCACCATAGATCCAGAAGATATCCCTTGTACACTTGCCATGTGGAGGAAGGTGGTTCAAGGCGCCCCGGCATCATATTCCAGCAGCTTGGTGGCACCTTATTATCCACAAATGGACACGCCAACTGTAGAGTTGGCGTCCACATGGCTCCAAAATGTCGAAGAAACTCTGGGTGCTCCCTCATCCCCGCGAGCCACCAGCCAAACTTTTAGAGGCAGCCCAAGAGATCGCTCCTCTCCAACCCCAGTCAGAGGGAAAGGAATCCCCAAGAACAGGCCACGTAACGAGCTCTGGTTCTTTCTGCGTGAGCATGGAGAGGACATGAGGAAATGGGATGGTGAACCCACCTCTAAGCTGAGCGCCCGGGTCTGAGAACGGAGGGGGAAGAGACCTGTTAAGAAGGGGCCACCCAAGAAGACTGTCAGTGTAGTTACCACAGAGAGACCAGAAGACAATCAGCGATTTCCCAGATATAAGAGAACTAAAACTGTTACCTACAGTCCTGAGGAGGGAACTTCTAATTTGGCATCACAAAGGTCAGACAGTGAATACTCTGACCAGGAACAGGAATAGAGGGTCCCTGCCTCCGGCCAGGAGGAGGAAAGGGATGACCGGGTATACTGGACAGTGTGGATTCGATGGCCTGGCACATCAGATCCACAGAAGTACAAAGCTTTAGTGGACACCGGTGCACAGTGTACACTGATGCCATCAAGGCACAAGAGTGCAGAAGCCATCTGGATCTCTGGAGTGACAGGGGGATGCCAGGAGTTGTTGGTAGTAAAAGTTGAGGTGAGCTTAACAGGGGACAGATGGCAAAGGCACCCCATCGTGACTGGACCAGAGGCCCCTTGTATCCTTGGTATCGACTACCTCAGGAGAGGGTATTTTAAGGATCCAAAGGGATATCAATGGGCCTTTGGCATAGCTGCGGTGAATACAGAGAAGATCAAACAGTTATCCACCCTGCCTGGCCTCTCAGAAGATCCCTTCATCGTAGGATTGCTGCAGGTGGAAGATCAGCAAGTACCGATTGCTACCAGGACAGTGCACCGGAGGCAGTATCGTACCAACCGGGACTCCGTTACTCCTATCCATGAACTAATTTGTCGACTGGAGAGCCAAGGAGTTATCAGCAGGACCCGCTCACCCTTCAACAGCCCCATATGGCCAGTGCAGAAGTCAAATGGGGAATGGCGGCTGACAGTGGACTATCGGGGCCTGAATGAAGTCACAGCACCTCTAAGTGCTGCCGTACCAGATATGTTAGACCTCCAATATGAGCTAGAGTCAAAAGCAGCCAAATGGTATGCCACGATTGACATTGCTAATGCATTTTTCTCAACCCCTCTGGCAGCAGAGTGCAGGCCACAATTTGCTTTCACTTGAAGGGGTGTCCAGTACACCTGCAACCAACTGCCCCAGGGGTGGAGACACAGCCCCACCATCTGCCATGGCCTGATCCAGGCTGCCCTGGAACAGGGTGGAGCTCCGGAACACCTGCAATATATTGATGATATCATTGTGTGGGGTGATACAGCAGGAGAAGTTTTTGAAAAAGGGAAGAAAATAATCCAAATTCTTCTGAAAACTGGTCTTGCCATAAAACAAAGTAAGGTGAAGGGACCTGCACAGGAAATCCAGTTCCTGGGAATAAAATGGCAGGATGGGCACCGTCATGTGCCTACAGAGGTGGTTGACAAAATTGCCAATATGTCTCCACCAGTTAATAAGAAGGAAACACAAGCTTTCCTGGGCTTTGTAGGATTCTGGAGAATGCACATTCCAGGCTATAGTCAACTTGTGGGCCCCCTCTATCGAGTGACCCAGAAGAAGAAGAATGACTTCAAGTGGGGCCCCGAGTAGAAACAGGCCTTTGAGCAAATCAAACAGGAAATAGCTCATGCGGTGGTTCTTGGGCCTGTTCGGACAGGACCGGATGTGCAAAATATACTCTACACTGCAGCTGGGGAGCAGGGCCTCACCTGGAGCCTCTGGCAGAGGACTGCAGGAGAAACCCGAGGTCGGCCATTAGGATTCTGGAGCAGGAGTTATCGAGGATCAGAAGCCCACTATGCTCCAACTGAAAAAAAGATATTAGCAGCTTACGAGGGTGTTCGAGTGGCCTCAGAAGTTGTTGGGACAGAAGCGTGTCTCCTCTTGTCACCACAATTGCCTGTCCTACACTGGATGTTCAAAGGAAACATTCCCTCTGTGCATCATGCAACCAGTGCTACATGGAGTAAGTGGGTGGCCTTAATTACACAACAAGCCTGAATGGGAAAACCCAACTTCCCAGGAATCCTAGAAGAGATTTGGAGTTGGCCAGAAGCCAGAGATTTTGGAGCACTGTCTGAGAAGGTGACTCATGCCCAAGAAGCACCATCATATAACGAGTTACCAGAAAACGAAAGAAAATATGCTTTATTTACTGATGGATCCTGTCGAGTGACAGGAAACTATCAGAGGTGGAAAGCTGCTGTGTGGAATGCCACACGACAAGTCATTAAGACTGCTGAAGGGGAAGGTGAATCAAGCCAGTTTGCAGAGGTGAAAGCCATCCAACTAGCCCTAGAGATTGCTGAGAGAGAAAAGTGGCCCATACTCTATCTCTATACTGACTCCTGGATGGTGGCTAATGCCCTATGGGGATGGCTGCAGCAGGGGAAGAAAACCAGCTGGCAGCGCAGGGGAAAACCCGTCTGGGCTGCTGCATGATGGCAAGACATTGCTGCACGGATAGAAAACATGACTGTGAAAGTACGCCATGTAGATGCCCATGTGCCCAGAAGTCGTGCCACTGAGGAGCATCAAAACAATGAACGGGTAGATAAGGCCACCAAAATTGGAATAGCTTAGGTGGACCTAGATTGGGAGAGAAAGGGTGAGCTATTTATAGCCCAATGGGCCCACGAAACATCAGGGCATCTTGGAAGGGATGCAACATACAGATGGGGTTGTGATCGAGGGGTGGATCTGACCATGGAGGCCATCACACAGGTTATTCATCAGTGTGAAACATGCGCTGCCATCAAGCGAGCCACACGAGTGAAGCCTCTTTGGAGTGGAGGGAGGTGGCTGGGGTTCCAGTATGGGGAAGCCTGGCAAATTGATTACATTGGGCCATTGCCACGAACACGCCAAGACCAGAGTTACATCCTCACCATGGTGGAGGCCACAACTGGCTGGCTGGAAACGTACCCAGTAAACCACGCCACGGCTCGGAACACAATTTCAGGTCTTGAAAGACACATTTTGTGGCGACATGGAACCCCAGATAGAATTGAGTCAGACAATGGGACTCATTTTCAAAATAATCTTATTAACTCCTGGGCAAAGAGGCATGGCATTAAGTGGATATATCATATTCCTTATCACCCACAGGCCTCTGGGAAGATTGAAAGATATAATGGACTGTTAAAAACTATGCTACGGGCACTAGGTAAAGGGACATGGAAGCATTGGGATGTGAACTTGGCAGAAGCCACTTGGCTAGTCAATACTAGGGGATCTGTTAACCGCCCTGGTCCCGCCCAAACTAAACCCTTAGACACTGTGGAGGGAGACAAGGTTCCTGCACTACACACAGGGAAGTGGCTGGGGAAGTCAGTGTGGGTTGCGTCCCCCATGGGGAAGGGCAAACCCATTTGTGGGATTGTCTTTGCCCAAGGACCTGGGTGCACTTGGTGGGCAATGCGGGGGGATGGGGAGACCCAGTGTGTACCCCAAAGTGATTAAACCTTGGCGTAAGAATAATGCATGTTGGAAGTTGTATGTTGCAGGATGTAAGTAGCAGAAGGGACATGAGCTGACGAAGAACGAATTTCAGCAAGGGGCAAGAAAAAGGCCACAATGAGCAGTGATGGTGCCAGTCCTCGACAATCAAGTTTACTATTCCTCCTGCCCTGACCCCACATTCTGCTGGAAATGGAGACCACGTGGAAGGATGTGAAAAGACAGGAGATAGTAGTTAACGTTATGGGGATGGTTTAAGGATGTAGCTTAAATTGCATGTGTGAGTAGGAAAGGATTTCTGAGCATGATGCAAATGGTATGGAATAAAGGGTAGAAATTGTATTGGGTCTGACTGGGATAAAGCTCACAGCCCTTGCAGTGCTGTGCTTTGCTTTAGTAGCTGGCGTTGATAACAGAGCAGTGTTTTGGCTTCTGCCAAGCTGTGCTGTCCCTATGACATTCCTTCCCCCACTGATGGGAATGGGGGGGGAGGGGGGGCAAGATCGTGGGAGGGGACACCAGCAGGCCAGCTGAGCCCAGTCAGCCAAAGGGATATTCCATACCATATGATATCAGCTCAGATATAGAATGGAAGGAAGAGAGGAGGAGGAGGAGGAGGCACTCAGGGTTGGTCCATGTTTGCCTCCTTGAACAACCGTCACGTGTGCTGAAGCCCTGCTTCCCAGAAAGTGTCGCTATTGATGGGAAGTAGAGATTGATTGTTTTCCCCTCTGCTCTTGCACGGGCAACCCTCAGCTTGCTTGTTCTATTTTCTCCCCAATGTAATAAAACTGCCTTTTCTTACCATGATAGTCTTTTTCAATATTATTCTCTCCCTTCTCCCAGTGGGAGAGGGAGTGATAGAGTGACTGAGTGGGCACCTGGCACCTAGCCGGGGTCAACCCATGGTACACGGGCTTAGGCCCGGAATTCCCAGAATGCCAAAGAGCAGGGATGTCAAAGACACTCACATGGCCTCCATGGGGACATCCGAGGAGTCCCCAGGCTGCCAAAGAGCCAGCATGTCACAGTTACCCAAAGGGGCACCATGGGCACATCCCTGCCTTACCATGTCTTCCAAAGAGCAGGGATGTCACAAACACTCACAGGTGCTCCATGGGGTCATCCCAGCAGTGCCCACGCTGCCAAAGAGCCGGCATGTCACACACACTCACAGGGGATCCATGCAGACATCCCAAGTATCCCCAGACTCCTGAAGAGCTGGGACGTCACAGACACTCACATGTAGGGGTGGTAAAAATGGAAATAAAACAGCAAAACCCCCCTGGGAGCTCCTGGTGGGTGAGTCCAAATAACACCCCCGGGAATGGGTCGACAATGGTTTAGTCAAAGCATAAGCCATTCCCCCCGACTCCTCCTAGTTGTTTGTTATAGGTCCTATGAGTTGTCCATCCAAGTTTATTCCTTCCCCTTGTTCTAGAGAATTCTTAGATCTGTTAAACCTGATTTGTTGCTCTGTCTTTTCCCCTCCCCAGCCCCTATGCCATTGGCTGTTATCCCCTGACTCCTCCCCAGCTCCACCTCCATAGTCTCTTCCTATTGGTTTATGGTTTCGGTTATAAGCTGTTGTCTGAGCTAGTTCGGGGCTCTTCGGCTCCGGGATTCAGAGGAATAAAACACTCTGCTACCCAGTCGTTGAGTCCTCCCTCATTGCTCCGCGGTTCTCCGGGATTCCAAGAACAACCCACGGCCCACCGACGACCCCGCTCCCCAACGAGGCTGAGTGTGTCCCTCGTCTATCCACCAACAGGTTAGGGTACTCGAGGTCCCTTGGGCGAGGCTGGGTCAACCACCGGCAGGAGGCTCCGATAGGGTCATCGGGCAGCAACAGAGGATGATAGGAAAGACATCTGGCTCCAGAGTGGCATCCCAGGAGTCCCCAGAGTGCCAAAGAGCCACGATGTCACAGACAATGCCAGCAGCTCCATGGAGACATCCCATGAATCCACATGGTGCCAAAGAGCCAGCATGTCACAGACACTCACAGGGGCTCCAGACTGACATCCCAGGAGTCCACAGGCTCTCAAAGAGCCAAGATGTCACAGACACTCTCAGGGGCTCCATCAGGACTTCCCAGCTCTCACCAGCCTTCCAAAGAGCTGCAATGTCACACACACTCACATGGGCCCCATGCACACATCCCATGTGTCCACATGCTGCCAAAGAGCCGGCATGTGACAGACACTCACAGGGGCTCCATCAAGCATCCCAGGCGTCCCCAGGCTTCCAAACAACTGGCAAGTCACAGACACTCACAAAGGCTCAGTGGTAGCATCCCAGGCATCCCCAGGCTCCCAAAGAGCTGGCATGTCACAGACACTCAAAGAGGCTCCATGGGGACATCCCAGGAGTCCCCAGTCACCCAAAGAGCCGGCATGTCACAAACATTCACAGCTGCTCAAGAGTGACATCCCAGGAGTGTCCAAGCTGCCAAAGAGCCAGGATGTCACAGACACTCACAGCAGTACCATGGAGACATCCAAGCTGTTCTCAGGCTCTCAAAGAGCTGCCATGTCACACATACTCACAGGGGCTCCATGCTGAAATCCCAGGAGGCCCCAAGCTTCCAAAAACCTGCCATGCCACAGAAACTCACATGGGCTCCATAGCCACATCCCATGTGATCCCTGGCTGCCAAAGAGCCCAGATGTCACAGACTTTCACGCGGCTTCCATGCTGATACTCCAGGAGTCCCCAGATGTCCAAGCACCTAAGAAGTCACAGAAATTCAAAGGGATTCCATGGTGACATCCCTGGACTGTCCAGGCAGCCAAAGAGCCAGGACCTCACAGACACTCACAAGGGTTCAATGGGCATATGCCCGGAATCCCCAGAATGCCAAAGAGCAAGGATGTGTTCTGGTTTGAAGGACAGGTGTCTGTTAAGGAAGACAGGAGCCTCCCTTGGAATGGGAAACTGTAACCCCTCTCCCTCCGAATTATTATAAATTTGAAATCAAGGGGCTCTCAGGCAAAGATATGGGAATAGGAATAACAGTTCTTTACTAATATCTAAAACAAGGATAACAAATAACAACAACTATAACGTTAACCAAGAATCAGAACCAGAAACTCAGTGGCAGCCTGCTCGGCTTCAGGCACCTTTTCCTTTTGGTGCAGTTCCAGTCACAGCATGCAGGGGCGCTCTGGGTGTGATGATTCCCCGGTGGCTGCAGGGGGCGCTCTGGGTGTGATGATTCCCTGGTGGCTGCAGGGGGCACTCTGGATGTGATGATTCCCCGGTGGCTGCAGGGGGCGCTCTGGGTGTGATGATTCCCCAGTGGCTGCAGGGGCGCTCTGGGTGTGATGATTCCCCGGTGGCTGCGGGGGCGCTCCGGCGTGAGCTCAGGTAGCACACGGCAATGGCGGCTGCCCAAGGCAGGGAAGGATGGAGGAGAGCCTTTGTTTCACAGACCCTCGGTGGGCGGGGCAGCTGGTGTTGGTGCCACAGCAGGATCCCTGGACACAGCGAGCTGGGACGGTAAGAGGTCCCGGTGTGCAGGGGGAGCCCCGCTACAATGTAGCGAAAAAACTCGGAGCAGTGAGGAGGAGCGGGGGAGAGACAGGCTGGTGGCAGGCAGCTCCCGATGGGCAGAGAGGAAAAGACTCACAGCCGACAGACCGGCAGCTCCGTGCTGGCTTCTCAGGGGGCCGTGGGTTCAGCAGACAGCAGCTCCGACTGTCCAGCTCCGAGGGTCCCCAGCAAGACAGCGTGACCTCCCCCCTGCCCTTGCTTTTCAGTCTCCAAAATCTTGCGTTGTCAGGCTCTGCGTCCATGAGGGCGATTCTGCCCCACCCTGCCAAGGAGAAAGGCCCTAACCTTGTGCTTTGTTTCTCTTAAGTACTCAGATATTAACTCAGATATTTGTGTCTTGGACACCTATGGGAGAAAAATTCCTGAGGAAAAAAAAACTAAATCCAACCTCCAAGATTCTCCACCCCGAGTTTTTTTCCCATGCAAACACCTCACATCAAATGCAGTATATACATACATGCAGATACAGATACAAGCACGGTGTCATAAGTAGTTCACCCTAAAACAAGATCTCCGTGAGGTATGCATCGGATCTCTCCATCCCTTTGCATCACCCACCAGGTGCAGCCTGGTCCCTGAGCAAAGACAACCCCACAGATGGGATTGTCTTTACTTGAGGCAGAGTTAACCCAGTATTTCCCAGCATACCTCTCATGTGTACTACTGGAACCTTCTCTCGATCTGTTGTTCGCAAGGGGTCAGAGTGGGCAGGCCCGGCTCGGTTGGAGGAACCTCGGGTGTTCACTAACCATGTGGCCTTTGCTAAATTAGTCTCCCAGTTCTTGAACGTCCCCCCACCCAGTGCTTTCAAGGTGGTTTTAAGCAGGCCATTGTACCGTTCAACTTTCCCAGCTGCTGGTGCATGATAAGGGATATGGTACACCCACTCGATGCCATGTTCCCTAGCCCAGGTGTTTATAAGGCTATTTTTGAAATGAGTCCCATTGTCGGATTCAATTCTCTCGGGGGTACCATGTCTCCAAAGAACCTGTTTTTCGAGGCCCAGGATGGTGTTCTGGGCAGTGGCATGAGGCACAGGGTAGGTCTCCAGCCATCCTGTGGTGGCTTCCACCATTGTGAGAACATAGCGCTTGCCTTGGCGGGTCTGGGGCAGTGTGATGTAATCAATCTGCAAAGCCTCTCCATACTTATATCTGGACCACCGTCCACCATACCATACAGGCTTCACCCATTTGGCCTGTTTGATCACGGCGCACGTCTCACAGTCATGGATCACCTGGGAGATACTGTCCATGGTTAGGTCCACCCCTTGGTCTCGTGCCCACTTATAGGTGGCATCTCTGCCCTGGTGGCCTGAGGCATCATGGGCCCATCGAGCAAGGAACCACTCTCCCTTGTGCTGCCAGTCTAAATCTATCTGTGCCACCTCTATCTTTGCGGCGTGATCTACCTGCTTGTTGGTCTGGTGTTCTTCGTTAGCTCGGCTCTTAGGTACATGGGCATCTACACGGCGGACCTTTACGGGTAGCTTCTTTACCTGAGTGGCAATGTCTTTCCATTCATCAGCTGCCCAGGTTGGCTTTCCTCTACGCTGCCAGTTGGCCTTTTTCCACCTTTACAGCCAACCCCATAGAGCATTGGCTACCATCCACGAATCGGTGTAGAGATAGAGCTTTGGCTACTTCTCTCTCTCAGCAATGTCCAGGGCCAGCTGAACGTCTTTGAGTTCAGCAAATTGGCTCGACCCACCCTCTCCTTCAGTGGCTTCTGCAACCTGTCGTGTGGGGCTCCACACAGCTGCTTTCCACTTCTGGTTCATCCCTATGATGTGACAGGAACCATCAGTGAAAAGGGCGTAGCACTTTTCTTCATCTAGCAGTTGATTGTATGGTGGAGCCTCCTCAACCCCGGTCACTTGTTCTTGCTCCTCTTCATCAGTGAGACCAAAGCTCTCACCTTCTGACCAATTCGTAATTATTTCCAGGATCCTAGGGCGGTTCGGATTTCCAATGCGGGCGCGCTGTGTGATAAGTGCGATCCACTTGCTCCACGTGGCATCGATGGCGTGGTGAGTAGAGGGAGCTTTTCCTTTAAACATCCACTCTAGCACCGGTAGTCGGGGTGCCAGGAGGAGTTGTGCTTCAGTGCCAATTACCTCTGAGGCGGCTTGAACTCCTTCATAGGTGGCCAAGATTTCCTTCTCTGTGGGGGTGTAGTTGGCTTCGGACCCTCTGTAACTCCGGCTCCAGAATCCCAGCGGTCGGCCTCGAGTCTTGCCAGGCACTTTCTGCCAAAGGCTCCAGGACAAGCTATTGTTCCCGGCTGCAGAGTAAAGCACATTCCTCACCTCTGGTCCCGTCCTTACTGGGCCAAGCACTACTGCGTGAGCGATCTCCTGCTTGATCTGGGCAAACGCTTGTTGCTGTTCAGGGCCCCAGTGGAAATCGTTCTTCTTGCAGGTAACTAGGTAGAGAGGGCTCACAATCTGGTGTACTCCGGAATGTGCATCCTCCAAAAGCCTATGGTGCCTAGGAAAGCTTGCATTTCCTTTTTGTTGGTTGGCGGAGATATCGCGGTGATCTTATTGATGACTTCCATGGGAATCTGGCACCGTCCATCTTGCCATTTTACCCCCAGGAACTGGATCTCTTGAGCAGGTCCCTTGACTTTGCTTTTCCTGATGGCAAAACCGGCTTCCAGGAGGATCATGATGATCTTCTCTCCTTTCTCAAATACCTCTGCTGCCGTGTTCCCCCACACAATGATGTCATCAATGTATTGGAGATGCTCTGGAGCCTCACCCTTTTCCAGTGCAGCCTGGATCAGTCCATGGCAGATCGTGGGGCTGTGCCTCCACCCCTGGGGCAGCCGATTCCAGGTATTTTGCACACCTCTCCAGGTGAAGGAAAACTGGGGCCTGCACTCTGCTGCCAGAGGGGTGGAGAAGACCGCATTGGCAATGTCAATGGTGGCATACCACTTTGCCGCCTTGGACTCCAGCTTGTAGTGGAGCTCCAGCATGTCTGGCACGGCAGCACTCAATGGTGGAGTCACTTCATTCAAGCCACGATAGTCCACAGTCAATCTCCATTCCCCGTCAGACTTGTGCACAGGCCAGATGGGGCTGTTGAAGGGTGAGTGGGCTTTACTGACCACTCCTTGGCTTTCCAGGTCATGGATCATCTTGTGGATGGGGATCACGGCATCTCAATTCATCCGGTACTGCCGGCGGTGCCCTGTCGAGGTGGCAATTGGCACTTGTTGCTCTTTTACTCTCAGGAGTCCCACTGCAGTTGGATTTTCCGATAGTTCAGGCAAGGTGTTCAGTTGCCTAATGCCCTCTGCCTCCACAGCCGCTATTCCGAAAGCCCACCTGAGTCCTTTTGGGTCTTTGTAATAGCCATTCCGGAGGAAGTCTATGCCCAGAATACATGGGGCCTCTGGACCAGTCACAATGGGGTGTTTCTGCCACTCCTTCCCGGTCAGGCTCACCTCGGCTTCCAACAAAGTTAATTGCTGTGATCCCCCTGACACCCCAGAAATAGAAACAGGTTCTGCCCCCACATGTCTCGATGGTATTAAGGTACATTGCGCACCAGTATCAACTAACGCTTCATATTTTTGTGGCTCTGATGTGCCAGGCCATCGGATCCACACTGTCCAAAAGACCCGGTTTTCCCGTGCGTCTTCCTGGCTAGAGGCAGGGCCTCTCTAGCTCTGGTTATCATTTCTTTCCTGGGCATACATAGTAGAGGTTCCCTTGAGGGCATTTAACAGATTGTCCTCCCTTCTGTAATATCTGGCATCGCGGTCACGGGAGGCTGAGACTACCTTCACTTTAGTAGACCCCCTACCTCGGTTCGTATTTCCCTCCTTGAGGGTTTCTTGTCCCACTTCCTCATGTCTTCCCCATAGTCACACAGGAAGAACCACAGCTCAGATCGTGGGGTATACCCTCTCTCCCTGGCTGGGGGGGCTGGGCTCTGACTTAGGGGCTTGTGACTCGCACTGGTGCTGCACTCATCATCCTCATCTCCTCCCTCATCTCCTCTCTGAGGTCTTTGACCACAGCAGAGACCTGAGCCTGCATTGGGCTACTGATCATACTATCATAATTCCTGAGTTTGGTGGCTATGGAACGCACTGTCTCTCGGTTGTTGTCAGCATTAATTGCTGCAATGAAGATGGTGTATTGGGAGGGCCCTAGCTTCACCAGGTTCCACATTTGCCCTGTACACTTGACCTTGTCGGGGTCATTATCATGTTGTCCATCTCTCCCAAAGAGTACCTCCAATACTGGCACCTCCCTCAGCTGTTGGATCCCCTCCTCAAGAGTCTTCCATGGTCTTCTATGATGATACTCCTGCATTCTCTCCCTGTTGACAAACCTCTCTCTTACACTTATTAAAAGCCATACCCAGAGAAACAGGGGCTCTTTGTCTCTTCCAAATACCATATCCACCCCTGAGTCATGGGTCAAGGGTCCCAACTGCCTTGCCTCAATACTATCCAGCTGCACGCCCATACCCATAAGGTCCCAGACCCAAAGTAACCAGGTAGTAAAAGGCTCACAACCCCATCTCACAATGTCTTTTCGTAGATTACGGAGACTGTCATACCCCAGGGACTCGGTAGTGATTTCAATCCTTGGCTTCTCTACTGGTTGAGAGGGTCCTGCTTCCCCATCATTACTCACTGGCTGCTCTGGTTTGACCTTAGTCTTCCTCTTTTCCACAGGGGCGACTGCTGCTGGCTATGGCTGCCCTTCTGGTCTGACTGGAGCCTGAGCAGTTGTAACATCCCTGGGTTCCCCTGCTGCCCCATTAGACTCTCCCTCTTTGGGGTAGGGGAAGGGTTTCCCACCAGCTGGGCAAGTGTATTCCTTCAGCACTTGGCCCATCTCATGTATCTCCTTCACCAGGACCCCCACCCAATCTGGGTGGTTTGTTTCTGAGGTGGGTTGTGGGACCGGGTCAGACTCTGTAGCAGCATCCGTAATGTCTGGGGCAATGTCAGGTTCTGGGATGGTGTCCCTAGTCTCTGGGGCCATGTCAGGTTCTGTGGCAGCATCCTTAGTCTCTGGGACCAGTGTCAGGTTCTGGGATGGTGTCCCTAGTCTCTGGGGCCATGTCAGGTTCTGTGGCAGCATCCTTAGTCTCTGGGACCAGTGTCAGTTTCTGTGGCAGCATCTCTAGTTTCCGGGGCCAGGTCAGTTTCTGTGGCAGCATCCCTAGTCCTTGGGGCCAGGTCAGGTTCTGGGGCCTCATCCCTATTGTCTGGGGTAGATGTCAGAGTGGTTATCCAAGTCAGACTCCCCTTATCCCTGAATGCTAAATAGAGTAGGCCTATCAGCAACACCAGCCACTGTATGGTATCATTAGCATCTAGGAAAGATTTGAACCCTTCAAAGATTGGCAGAATAGGCCCAAAGAGCTGGGTGAAGGGTTGTGAGAACATTTCTTTTGGTGTAATTTCCTCGCAGTAGGTACTATTATTAAAGTAACCCTGAAAACATGTCATTAGTGTATGGTAGCTCTGAATCCACATGCCTGCCTTCCAGAGGAAGTTGAAAATCCATGAAATCCTCACCTTATCGACCCATAACACAAACTGTATAACAGCCACTGTAGCCTTAGTTATAGGGCCCATATTTAGGTACAGGGCTTCAAATGGGAGAGAGACAGCCGTGACCACTTGCCATACGAACTGGGATAAGCTAGACCACATGGTGCAACCTAATGAGGTTCCTATATCCAACACACAAAAACTGCGTTACTCAAGAACTGTTATCCTTTTTCCTCTCGATGCCCTTGGGCCCCACCATTGGGCGCCAAAATCTGTCTTGGTTTGAAAGACAGGTGTCTGTTAAGGAAGGCAGGAGCCTCCCTTGGAATGGGAAACTGTAACCCCTCTCCCTCCGAATTATTATAAATTTGAAATCAAGAGGCTCTCAGGCAAAGATATGGGAATAGGAATAACAGTTCTTTACTAATATCTAAAACAAAGCTAACAAATAACAACAACTATGGCGTTAACAAACAAACAGTACCAGAAACCCAGTGGCAGCCTGCTCGTCTTCAGGCACCTTTTCCCTTTGGTGCAGTTCCAGTCACAGCCTGCAGGGGGCACTCTGGGTGTGATGATTCCCTGGTGGCTGCAGGGGGCGCTCTGGGTGTGATGATTCCCTGGTGCCTGCAAGGGGTGCTCTGGCGTGAGCTCAGGTAACGCACAACAATGGCGGCTGCCCGAGGCAGGGAGGGATGGAGGAGAGCCTTTGTTTCACAGACCCTTGGGGCGGGGGTGGCTGATGTTGGTGCTGCAGCAGGATCCCTGGAGACGGCAAGAGGTCTCAGCATGCAGGGGGAGCTCAGCTACAATGTAGCAAAAAACTCAGAGTGGCTTGGAGGGGCGGGGGAGAGACAGGCTGGTGGCAGGCAGCTCCCAATGGGGGTAGAGACAAAAACTCACAGCAGACAGACTGGCAGCTCCATGCTGACTTCTCAGTGGCTGTGGGTTTGGCAGACAGCAGCTCCAACCATTCGGCTCCAAGGGGTCTCAAGCAAGAGAGCCACCTCCCCCCCGCCTTGCTTTTTCAGTTTCCAAAATCTCGCATTGTCTGGCCCTGCTTCCATGAGGGCGATTCTGCCCCACCCTGCCAGGGAGAAAGGCCGTAGCCTTGTGCTTTGTTCTCTTAAGTACTCAGCTATTAGATCAGTCATTAGTCTCTTAGCAACCCATGGGAGAAAAATTCCTGAGGGAAAAAACTAAATCCAAACTCCAACAAATGCCCACTCCGACTATGCTCCCACAAAAATGGCATGTACTTGTCATTGACCTCAAAGATTGTTTTTTCACTATCCCTTTACAACCAGAAGATACAGTCCTTATGGTAAGGTTTACCTTACCTGTCATAAATAAAAGCGAACCAGCTCAGAAGTTCAAGTGGGTGGTCCTGCCTCAGGGCACGAAATATTCATGCAATTTTTAAGTCTGCTCTCATTTATCACTACATGGATGACATTCTCTTGTGTAAACAACAGGCATTTATTTCAGCAGACCTGCAACAAATTACTACTTTGCTAGCAACAAAAGGTTTAATAGTTGCCCCTGAGAAAGTCCAAATGTCTGCGCCATGGAAGTACCTTGGATGGACTGTCACTACTACACAAATCAGACCTTAAAAACTATCTATACATTCTGAGCTGAAAACTGTGCATGATGCTCAAACCCTGGTTGGTGATTTGCAGTGGGTGCACAATCTTTTTGGCCTCTGGAATGAAGACATACTCCCATTGTTACCACTATTGCGAGGCACCAACCCAGCTGCCACAATTACACTGACCAAGGACCAACAAAACTGCCTAGTGCGACTGGGAGAAATGTTACGAACCTCCTTTGCTGAATGCCGCTTGCCTGAAGTTCCACTAGGTGCCCTCATTTTTAATCAAACTGTTGCCCCTTTTGGAATAATTTGTCAATGGCCGTCTTGGCAAAAAGAAAAGGGGGGAGAATGCCTCACTGTGCTGAACAACGAAATTGCCAAGACGCCCATGAACAGAAAAATTGCCAAGACGCCCAAGATTTTAAAAGCGCAAGAACAAACAGTTAAACATGCACGAGCTTCTCGTCCTGAGGAACGCATTGTGGTTTTAGAATGGGTGTTCATCAGTCCGTCACCACCAAAAAGTGTGTGGTTGCGTTCAGAGATGATTTCAGCTCTTATTTGAAAAACACGCACCAGAGTGGTGGAAATCTCGGGACATGAAGCTGCATTTCTTAGCATACCCCTGAAGACAGAGCTACGAGAGTGGCTGATACAAAATTCAACAGACATACAAATTGCCTTGAATGCATAACTAGGACAACTCTTAGACCAATACCCTGCAGATCCCCAGATCAAGATAATAGGAGAACAGCTATGGGTAGAAGAACCCAAGGTCTGCGCTGGGCCGATTCAAGGTCTCACGGTATACACTGATGCAGGATGGCAACAGAAAAAAGCCGCCTGCACGTGGATGGAGAATAAGGAATGGCAAGAGTATATTCTCAAGGATGAAAAACACGATTCGCTACAAACCCTCGAGCTAGCAGTGGTTGCCTGAGCACTCACACAATGGCGTAGTACGCCTCTGAATATCATATCAGACTCTTTATATGTTGTTGGTGTTGTCTTAAGAATTGAACAAGCTTTGATCAAGATACCCTCAAATCCACAATTAGGACAATTGTTCCTGCAAATCCAGTGAGCCATTCACAATAGAAAAGAAATTTGTAGTATTCTACACATTGGTGTGGTGGAGTCACATCACCACACAAGGTTTAGGTGAAGGCAATGCTAGAGCAGATGCTCTCGTTAGCCCACTGATACAAGCCCACAAAATTCGTTCGCAGCTGCTCAAGAAAGTCATTCAATGTTCCACCAATCGGCTAAGGCTGTACATAGGCAGTTTGCATTATTGATGAATGATGCCCAAGGAATTGTCCGAGCATGCCCGCAATGTAGCCAACATGGCACAAGTCTAGGCCTTGGAGTAAATCCTAGAGGCTTACAGGCATGCGAATTATGGCAAATGGATGTCACTCATGTACCTGAATTCAGACGAGTCTCCTGTATTCATGTCACGATAGACACATTTTCAAAAATGATCTGGGCAACAGCACAGGCAGGAGAAAGGGCAAGACACATAACAAGACACTTAACCTCATATTTTGCAGTTTATGGGGTGCCCAAGGAGATAAAGACTGATAATGGACCTGCCTATGTGAGTCAGAAATGTGGACAGTTTTTACAGACATGGGGCATCAAGCAGAACACAGGAATCCCTCATGTATCTACCGGACAAGCTATAGTAGAAAGAGCTCATTGAACAATAAAAGAATACTTACCCAAATAGAAGAACGAGGAAGAAACAGGCCTTAGTGTGCATTTAGCAAAAGTCATTTTCACACTAAATTTTTTAAGCATAGCAGGTGATGTGGAGAATCTGCCGGTAATCACTCTTATAGTCAAATTAAGATGCAAGTAACCCCAAGAGTTCAAATTATGAACAAAACCCAACAATAGGGGTTTGGGAAAGACCTGCCCCACTTTTGTTTAATGGTAGAGGTTATAGTTGTGTCTCCACAGATTCTGGACCTGTATGGGTGCCTAGTAGACGGACGAGACCTGCTCCCAGAAAATGCAATGGGCCATAGACTGACCGGTGGAAGAGATCACTGTATTTGCAATACAAGCAAGACGTCCACGCATTTGTCCTCAGAGAATCACAACAGACGTTTTTGCAGGACAGTACTTTGGTGCTTGGGAACTGCCTTCTGCAGTTCGCCACCTCCAAGGTGAAACGAAAGGTGTTTTTCCAAGGAGAAAACTGCAAACACTGTCGGGGCCTGTTAACTCTACAGTTATAGTGTGGCAGTTGCAGGACTCGATTCTAGCAAACTAGTTGAAGTATTGTGATAACAGGAGCTTTATGTAATCGCTGTTTGCACAAAGATGCTCCCAGTACCTTTCTAACCCATGCTACAATAATATATAACAAACCCCCTCAAGAAATTTACATTAGCACATTTGGAGATTTACTTACATATCAGTTAGCTCGACAAGTGTGGGCCTTAAAAGTAGCATTACGCCAAGTACAGCAAAGTCAAGCGACGCTATTAGTCACTACTCAATGCACACGATGTCACCTTTAAAGCACTTGAATAGTTTAGTACGAAACATAACTTACCTAATCTCTGTTGCTATTGCATGGGCTCCAGCACAACCCAAAACAAATCTATGGGTTACTCTCACCAATTTGACGGGACAAGATGCAATTTGTCTCGCGCTTTCATCACGACCCAACCCTTTTTCTACCTGCTTAGTTGGTGTCCCTCTGGACAATTGGCCATGTCCTTCTGGTGTTCTTACCTGTAATTCAAAAAATCTTAATAACACAGTAGACAATTGGGACACCTGGCTGCTTTACCTTCCCATAGCCCCAAATGAGCTTCAAGAGCTAGAACTCTTAGGAGCTGTACGAATGGATGCTCGTGTGACTTTTAACTGGACAAACAAGCAAGTCAAAGTAACACGTACAGCAACAAATGTAAACTCTAGCCTTCTAGTATATAGAAATGCCAGCATGTGGTGCCAGTATGCTTCTACTAAAAAATCTGTGTCTACGAATAACCCCATATCATTGCCGGCAGGGATGTCTTTAATTTGTGGAGACTGCGCATGGCCCGGTATTCTGTCCCGGCTGCAAGGCGGACCTTGTTCTTTAGGGAGGTTAACGTTATTAACCCCCAACACTTCAATGATACTAAAAATGTCCCGTCAGCATTATCAAACAAAACAAATGGTTCATGCCTTTTCTTCTGATTGCAAATCGGATGCCAAATTTTGGTCTCTTGCTGCCATTATAGCCGCTTCCTCCTTAGCACCAAGAGTAGCTTCTTCTAACGCCTTAGCTCTATTAAACAATTTAGGATGCTGGCTAGTTAAACAAACTAATACTACTTCTAAAGCTATCTCAGAGCTGCTACTTGATGTTGATTCAGTTAGACATACTACGCTACAAAATAGAGCTGCGATAGACTTTCTTTTGCTAGCCCAGGGGCATGGCTGTGAAGAGTTTGAAGGAATGTGTTGTATGAACCTTTCTGATCACTCAAAGTCCATTCATCGGCAACTTGCTGAACTACAACATCTATCCAGACAGCTGCAAGTAGCCGATGGCTTAGGACTTGCAGGGTGGTTGAAAAGTTTAGGAATTACGGGATGGTTCAAAGACTTGATCCAAGCAGCTGTGCTCATTTTGATTGTACTTTTGCTAATATTAACGATTTTGCCATGCATAGTGCAGTGCTTGCAGCGCATGTTAATAAAGACAGTCAATCAGGCTTGGCTTGTGCAAAAAGAGAAAGGGGGAATTGTAGAAGAATGGCTTGCAGAGCAAGGCCACATAAATGGAGCGTACGTGCACGAAGGAACCTACTTGCACAACCCAGCCTTTGTGACCAACTCTTGTAGGAGACAGGCATGGAAATCAAGGAGACGACTCAGTGTGAGTTAGCAGCTTGCTCCATTTGTTGTTCTATTTCTCTACATTTTTATACTTTATTCTTAGTGCTACATAACTGATCACTCATTGTCTGATTGGTTAGTACACTTTGTCCATGCGCCCTTTTACACTATATGATTGGTTAATAGGCCCTGTTCATGCACACTTTTCTGCTATATGATTGGTCTTATGTAACAATATATTAAGTCATTTTAGCAACTTCTGCATTAAGTCTAGCTAAATCAGCAGGTTGGCATTTTCTTGCTAGCTAAAGCATTAGGATGATACTTTTGTACCTACTTCTCAAGGACCAAGGACAAGCAATTCAAGTGGCTTATTATTCTATTCAAGGGGCCTATTGTTAGTTTATACTAAGGACATATTGTCAATTTATTAAGGGACCTATTGTTAATTTTGTGCTGTAAGGCTTTTTGCTAGTTTATGCCGTAAGCTCCATATACCTGTCTTGGTTGTGCATATTCTCTTGGAAAACAAAAAAATCATGTCCACAAGAGGAAAGCCATTCCTCTACAAATTCTGAAATATCTTTCCCAGGAGATAAAGAGGATCAAGAGTTAAGACTGTAACACTTATGGGGAAGTAAGAAAGGATACAAAAACCGTGAGAACAGAACTTCAGCTATTGCAAGGCAGAACATTAGCTGAAACAAGCAATTCATGATTAGCAACATACAGCCAATAGCAAAGCTAGGATAGACGCATCAACAGTAGCAAAGAACCAATCATATGTACCAGCGTGTCACATGAACTGTGCTCTTTTTCTATAATTATTGCCTAACTTGTAAGAATAAATCAAGTAGCACCAATACCTCTATGAGTGTGTATGCTATATTTCGACTACTCTCCACACAAGGTCACCCAAAAGGCATCTGTGAGCAAGGGAGATAGTGAGACAGCAAATAATTCCTAGGTGTCTGAAGAGAAACTTGGCAGGTGAAATTGTTGTTGTAGTCTTCTGATACTAAACTTAGTGCTCTAATTAGAGAAAATACCATGTGAAAACTCTGTGTGAGAAAACACTGTGTGAACTGCAGAAGAAAAACTTATCATGTAGCTTTATTTTTAGTGTACGGTAGGGTATGAGTATGCTTGCTGTCTGACAATAAACGACTTCACTTGATCACATTGATCTGGTGTGATGTCCCACCATTTTCCCCGCAAATGGTGACCCCGACACGATGAACGAGATAGAGGGCTTCGCGACATGATTCCACCCGACGTGATACCACCTGGCATGATACCAGCTGACAAGATAGGAGGCCCCTGGATGCATTGGATGCTGATATTTGGTGAAATAGATCACTGAGGGAGCGGGAAAGCCAGCCAAATCCCTGCTGCTCCGGCAGGAAGCCTCGCACACAGAGGGTGCGGGAAGCCTCACCAAAAGGGTGGGAAGCCTCACACTGAGGGTGTGGGAAGCCTTGTGCAAACAGAAGTGCGGGAAGACAGAGAATCCTCACCGAAAGGTGGGAGGCCTCACACAGAAGCTGTGTGGGATGAGGGAGGCCTCACTATAGGGGTGGGAAGCCTCACCGAAAGAGTGGGATGCCTTGCTGCGAGGGCAGGATGCTCCTTATGTAATGCACTTGGGAAGCCTCACACTGAGGGTGCGGGAAGCCTCGTAAATATAGAAGTACGGGAAGACAAAGAATCCTCACCGAAAGGTGAGAAGCCTCACATGCAGGCTGTGTGAGATGAGAGAAGCCTCACTATAGGGGTGGGAAGCCTCACCGAAAGGGTGGGTTGCCTCGTCCTGATGCCACGCCATAAGGACAGGAAGCCCCTTATGTAATGCGTCTGGGGAGAAGAATGGCTGGGGAGGAGATGGGGATGGACAAGGAACAACAGGTAGTCCTAAACCTCCTCCAACACATCATCTCTGTGAGGAGATTGAAATGTGATGATTCCATTATTCGGAATCTCCTAAAATGGCCTTGGGACCGTGGTCTAATCCTGGGAGCAGAAATAGCCTTTCAGATACCCATCTGGGAGGCCATTGGGAAGGCACTGTGGGACCCAGTCAGTAGTGGTAGAGCAGCCACTAAAGAGACATCCAAATATTCCACTCACTGGAAGCTCATAACAGAGACCCTACAGGCAATGAAAGCAGAGAGGCAGGCAGCTGCTTCTGCTTTCACCCCGTTAACTCCTTCAGGCTCTGAATCAAATTAAACCAAAACAACAATCACTTCCACCTGTTCAACCCGTGTGGCATTCCTGCTTCCCACTCCTGCAACAACTCTGCCTTCTACCCTTCCTTTACCTGAGCCAACCACCCCCACAAATGGTACCCAAAGTACTGAGGAACTCGAAGAAAGATCCGTTGTAAAACTTAACGAGCCCACCAAAGATAAAAACACATTGAACAAAGAGCAAGATCAACTAAGAGCAAAAATGAGTAAAATCAAAACTAAATTAATGCAGACACGGCAGGAAGGTAGGCCAGGATGCCAGCCACTCGACCCAGTCACCCAAGGCCAGCCACCTGAGCCAGCCACCCGAGAGCCAGCCAGCTGATGAACAACCACCTGAGCCCCCAAGGGCAACCCTGCAATCGGATGCACCTGGACACTTTGCCAGGGAAGAAGAAACAAAAGGTGATGTAGTGGAAGAATTGCTACAAAACATGCTTGAAAGGTTTGAGAGCCCTAGCAGCGCATGGGCCTCCAACGGCGGCCACCCAGTTCCCCCCCAGCAGTTTCGGATTCTCCCCGCAGCCGCTGCAGCTGGCGGCGGCTCCTGCCCTCGGCTCCAGTGGTATCTCAGCATGCCAGGGTTGGGAGGCTGCAGTGACTGTGCAGCTGTCCCCCCCCCACCCCCCCAGCTTAATGACCCCGCTGCTGCTCGTGCCCCCCCCACCTGCCCCCCCAGAGCTGCCAGCGGCTGGGACCGCAGCACAGCGACAGCTTCTCCCCGCGCCGCGTGGGTGGCGAAAACCTTTTCCCCAACAACAACTTAACACAGCAAAAAACTTTTTTCCCCATCAGTGACTAAGTAGCAACAGTTTTCCCCGAGGTGGAAACAGTAGCCTGCCCCCCCTCCGCCACCTTAAATTTTCTCAGAACTACAACTTTAGAACTTCCCCACAACAGCACAAGAGCCATTTCCTCCCCTCCCCCGTTTCCACCCCCCCCCCCCCCAGTTACCCCCTCCCTCCTTTCTTTAGTGGAGGGGGGCGGAAGGCACAGGATTGGAAGTGGAGTGGAGCAGAGCAGAGGGGTTTGGGCAAAAGGTAAGCTGAGTTGCAAACTAGGTTTAAACAAGTGGTAAACTAGAATTACCCGAATAGTAAACTAAATTGTATAACACTACAAGTTGCCTTTGTATTTTCTGTGACCTGTGATTTCTGATGGATTTGTAAACTAGATTGTAATCTGTTTCTGCTGGTTTTCTTGTTTTTACTTTGTTTTAATGAGTGTTGACTTTTATACCTACAGCTGAACCTGCAAACACAGTGATCCCAGAGAGGATAGAGCAAACCTGCATCCCTGCTTGAAGAAGGGATGCATCTGTGTGCTCACAGCTCGTAACACTGTTTTCGGAACTCTCCCAAGCCATCGCTCCTGATGTAGTAATAGCTCTGGATCACCTCTGACGTATTAATAGCTATAAAGACATTGTTAAAGTTTAAGTGCTGTTAGGTTGATTAAATTCTGTTCAGGTTACGTATGTACAGTCACGCATATGCATTCTTTTCATTATCATGTTCATCGTACCATGGTCTTCTTAGTTGTTAGAATAGTTGAGAAAGTCTGTTGCTTTACAGACTTTCCTGCATCTTTATGTAGATGGCTGCACAACCTGTATTATGTTTGTGTGACTGTCTCCATGATTGGTTCAGGTTTAAGCTGCCTTCCCAGTTAGTGTTTCTAACAGCTTTCTCATAAGGTATGTGTTAGGGAAACCCCTCCAGTTGGAGCCCTGGCTCTGGCCAAGCCTGGGCTCTCACTGGTCGGACATCTACCAACAGACCCAGGTGTTTCTGCCTCTTCAGTTGGGTTTGACTTACTACTTTGAATTTACATTGGCTGCATCCCTTTTGGGGTGGACTTGGAGACTCTGTCCGGACGAGTTTTTCCATGTCCTTCTTGAAACAAGGCATGCCAGCTGTTACAGACCCTGGATGTTGGTATACCATTCCAGAATTCAATAAGGTATTGCTCTGATTGATAGCCTTCAGAGACTGATTTACTGAAATATTGAGTCATGAAAAATCACAAGGTAACACAGATCATTTAGAAGGTTAAACACATGGGTGTTAGGTGTATTCTTATGTCTAGTGATGTGTGTTTCCTACTTACTGCACTGCCTATGACAAATGGCTGATAATGCCATAAAGAAACTTACGTTAATTAAAACAAAAGGGGGAATTGTAGGGTTACACTATGTGTATTATGAGTATTGTGGTTTGTGACCTTATAGGGTGTTGTTTATCATTTCTGTTTATATTGTTTATCTTTCCTTTTTATATGATGGCACATCCTGTGTTTGGGATGGTATAAAGGGAATTTTCACTGTGTAGTAGAAGGCAGTAGCCATAGTAGTAGCCATAGGGCAGTAGCCATAGTAGGAGTCATAGGAGTAGTCTTGGGTTAATAGAATAATATGTAGTAGTCTCTGTCTTCATAATAGAGGACCAGCTTTTATGGAAATTGAATTTTATAAATAGCACAATTGGACATCTTGGACTAATGTATCAAGCGCCTCTAAGTGGTTTAAGTATCAAAGTAAGAATGATTACTGTAAGGGCAGTTTAGGGGCAGAAACGAGAGGCAGCAAATTTGCTATTTAGAACAATGCTATAGCCAAAGAATTTCCCCCAGGGTACTTCATTTGTGGAGACCGGGCATGGCAAAGAATTGCCATGAGGGTTTATGGAGGACCTTGTTATATTGGCAGACTCACTCCTTTTGCCCCCTCAATGGCCAATGTATTACAAAATGTAAGTAGAACCAGAACAAAAGGATCAGCAGAACAACTGGGCCCTAATTGTAAGGATAAGGTAGAGTTACAAGGAGAAGTGACCCGAGTATTAATGTCTTTCTTTGTGCCCGGAGCTGCCGCTGGAAATGCACTGTGAGAAATAGGCCATTTAGCCTGCTGGACAGCTAAACAGCTTAACTTAACATCAGACACAATTACAGAACTGTTACAGGATGTTAAGGGTGTTAGGCACTCAGTGCTGCAAAACAGAGCCGTAGCAGACTTCTTGTTGCTGGCTCAGGGCCATGGTTGTGAAGAGTTTGATGGAATGTGCTGTATGAATCTCTCTGACCACTCTCAATCAATTCATGCTCATTTACAGCAATTGAGGGAAACATGAAGAAGGTAAAGATAGTAGAATCACCTCTAGGAAATTGGTTAGCAGGCTTAGGTATTAAAGGCTGGTTGATGGAGTTTGTTAAGATAGGTTTGATAGTTTTAGTAATTATTATAATCATAGGTGTATTATTGCCATGTGTAGTTAAGTGTTTGATGAATGCAGTAGAAAAATGTGTAAGCCAGCTCTGGATTGCTCAAAGAAAAGAAGGGGGATTTGTGGAGAATAACTATCTCCATCTGCATGGACATAAAGTATAAGTGAGCAATCCAGGCCCCTTCTATGAGAAACAGGCCTCTGTTCAAGGTTATTCAAAGCGGAAAAAAAGCTCCAGGTGTCTAAAGATTAACTTGGCAGAAGAAACTGCTATTGTAGCCTTCTTATACTAACTTAGTGCTCTAATTAGAGAAAATCCCATGTGAAACCCTTCTATGAGAAAGACACTGTGTGAACTGCAGAAGAAAAACTTATCATGTAACTTTATTTTTAGCAGACTGTAGGATATAAGTATGCTCACGGTCTGACAATAAATGGCTTCACTTTCCATCTCATTGATCTGGTGTGATGACCCGTCATTTTCCCTGCAACTAGTAGGGTGAGATAAGGCAGTTTTATTACAGCAGAAATAAGAAACAAGCGGAGATCTGTGCGCACAAGAGGTAAAAAGAAAAGAAACAATCAGCCTTTACTTCCCATCAGCAGCCATGTTCGGACACTTCCTGGGAAGCATGGTTTCAGCATGTGGAGTGGTTCCTCCAGAAGGCAAATATTGAACACACCCAAATGCCTCCCCTTCCTCCTCTCTTCCTCCCCTTATATATCTGAGCTGATGTCATATGGTATGGAATATCCCTTTGGCTGACTGGGCTCAGCTGGCCTGCTGGTGTCCCCTCCCAGGATCTTGCCCACCCCCATCCCCATCAGTGGGGGAAGGAATGTCAGAGGGACAGCACAGCTTGGCAGGAGCCAAAACACTGCTCTGTTATCAATGCCAGCTACCAAAGCAAAGCACAGCACTGCAAGGGCTGTGAGCTTTACCCCAGTCAGACCCAATACACCAGCATGTTCAGGAACTTTATCAAACCCTTCCACAGGACATAAAAGCTTTGATTGGACAGGGACTGGCTGATTCTCTGCTGCTGAGTAACCAGGTGGCCTCTGCTAAATGTGAATCCCAGCGTTTGCAGGTCCCAGCACCCACTGCTCAGTGCTGTCTCTGCCAGTCCATTCCCTCCCTCAGCCTTTGCAGAGGCTGGTCCATCACAGGGGGTGTGATAAATCCACTCAGTGCCTGCTTCTTGGCCCAAGTGTCTGTCGGGTTGTTTTGCAAATGAGTTCCATAGGCTGATTCAATTCTTTCTGGAGTACTGTGTCCCCAAGGCTTGTTTGTAGGGCCCAGGACAGTGTCCCAGGCAGTGACATGGGACACAGGGCACCTTTCCAGCCATGCAGTGGTTTGTTTTCACCACCACAGGCACACAGCACCTGCCGTGCTGGCTTGGGGCACTGTGATACAGTCAGTCTGCCAGGCCTCCCCATACTTCTATTTCAGGCATCGTGAGCAAGACCTTCCCTAAATAGGTTTTTTTATGGTTTGGGAGGTCCAAAAGCTCTTTAATTTAATATTTCTGAGCCCAAATCCTCCCTAAATGAGTGTTTCTCAGCCCCAAACTCCCTAATTCAGTGTTTTGCACCCCAACATATCCTTAAATAAGTGGGGTTGCTTTGATTTTTTGGTTTTTTTTTTTTAGCCCAAAGGTTGCTTAATCACTGTTTCTAAGATCTGGAGCTCCCGCAGTGCTTTTTTTTCTGAGCCCAAAACCTTCCAAAATCGGTGTTCTGGAGCCCCAAAGTCCCCAGAATTGCTCTTCCTCAGCTCCAGAGCTCCTGAGGTGACTGTTCTGGCCCCTAAGCTGCTGAACACGGGGTTCACTCCCAGTGCTCCCAGTGTCACTCCGGGAGCCCACCAGTGCTCCCAGTTGTCCCCCAGTGCTCCCAGTTACCGACCCAGTGCTCCCAATTGCCCCCCAGTGCTACCAGTGTCACTCCCCAGTGCTCCCAGTGACCCCCAGTGCTCCCAGTCCCCCCCCAGTGCCATTCCTGGTGCCCTGGGGAGCCCCCAGGAGCGGGCAGGGCCCGGCTGTGCCCCCTCGCTGCCCCCGCCTTCTCCCCTCCCCATGCCCGCAGGGTCCCCTGGGATCTGTGCTTCCCCTCCCGCAGCAGCCGCTCCCTTCCTTCCCCCCCTTCCTCTGGGCTTTTTGTGCTTTCCATTCTCGGCCGTGTTATAAATTTGATTTGAAAGGACTAAACAGGAGTCCAGGTCTGATTAAACAAGCGATAGGTTTATTGAGCAAGCGACAACAAGCAAAACAGCGCTGGGCGGCTGGGGAGTCTTTGCTCCGCCAACAGCTCGCGCCTTTCCCCCGAACAGTCCCGGTCTTTTATGTGTCTCTGCTCCCGGGTCTGTGTGCTTCCCGATACATTCTGCGCCTGCGCGTCTTGTTGCTGGAGGGTCTTTTTCCTGCCTCCCAGTGGTCGTGGGATGAAGGCCAGACGTCTTCCTCAGTGTTCCCTGGATGATCTTTCCATTTTTGGTTTGCAGCGGGTACCTTAGCTTTGTGCTGCCTCAGCAAGTCCTTATCTAAACATAACATCCTTCAAGGCGAGCACAGCGTTGCCCCCTTATCTTTGAGTCAGTTTCCTCCCGTCCTTGAGCCAGTAAATGAACAAAACACTCTTTGTAACTCATCACAGGCTGTTTCCGAGAATCTGATGTGAAAACAAGCAGTGAGGGGCAGGGGTGGGGCAGTCTGGGGGTGGGGGCACAGCAGGGCTATAACCGGGGGGAGCCCCCCTGCTCCCGTCCCCACCGCGGAGCCGCTCCATCCCAGCCTTGTCCCCAGTAAGTGCCAGCCCCTCACTGCCCCCTTCCCCTCACCGCCCCCTTCCCCTCACCTTGCTGCTTCTGCTTCCAAATATAAGGCCTTTGAGCCCATAAGATCCTAAGGCTCTGCTTTGGAGCTCCAAAGCTCCCTAAATGGGTGCTACTGAGTCTGAAATCTGCTTAAATTGGCCTTTTGGAGCCCACAAGCTCTTCAAATCTCTGGTTTTGAGGCAAGAATATCCCCAAATGTCTCTCCCTGACCCAAAGCTTCTGACCTTAGGCCCAAGATTCCCTAAATCGGTGTTTTAGAGCCCCAGTGCCCCCTAAAGCAGATTTTCTGAGCCGCAATGTGCCCTGAATTGCTATTTCAGGTCCCACAAGCTCCCCACATGCATTTCTGGGCCCAAGAGCTCCCGAAATGGGACTTTCTGAGGCCCAAAGCCCCCTAAATGAGTGGATTTCAGCCAAATGCTCCCCAAATGGGTATTTCTCAACACCAAAGCTCCCTAAAGTGCTCTTTCTGAGACCCAAATCTCCCTAAATCAGAGTCTGGGACCCCAAAAGCTGAAGGGATGTTTCTGAGCCTCAGAGCTCCCTGAATCACTGATCCTGAGCCCTGAAGCTCCCAAACTTGCAGTATCTGAGCTCAAAAGCTCCTGAGTGGGATTCCTGAGCCCTGAAGAACCTGAAATTGCTGGGTTTGAGCCCCAAAGCTCCCTAGATAATTTTTTTTCTGAGCTTAGAGAAGATCCCTAACCAGGTGTTTCTGAACTCTGAAGCTCCATAAATCACTCTTTCTCACACCAAGAGCTCTCCAAATGGGTATTTGGGAGCCCTAAAGCTCCCTGAATTGCTCTGAGTCCAGATGATCCCAAAATTGGTACTTCAGACCCCCAAAGTTCCCTAAATTCCTGGTTCTGTCTCTTCTAAAAGCTAGCTGTACTCATATTTCTTGGGCACAAATCTCCCGAAGCCAGGTTTTTTGGGAGGTCTAAAAGCTCCTTAATTTGATATTTCTGAGCACAAATCCTCCTGAAGCAAATGTTTTTTGTTCCCAATGCTCCCTAGATTGGTGTTTAGGACCCTTAAATGGGTGTTTCTGAGTCCAAAATCTCTCTAAATTGCTGTTTCTGAGCTTAAAATATCCCTGGTGTTTTCTGGTGGTTTTTTTGGTTTTTTTGGTTTTGTGGGATTTTTTTGTTTGTTTGTTGGTGTTATAAATAAATACACTTAATTTATAGTAAAACAAATATAAAATTTATTTTGTGTCTGAGAGTTCGAACATGCAATGCCACGATCAAAAAGGGAGACAGTGCCAAGCCCGGGGTTGGCACTGGGTGAACGCAGGTCTGACCTCTGTCGCATCAGACCTCCCTCTGTTCAAGCGACTGCTTCTAACAGCTGGTTTATATACAGTTTTGACCAAGAAGTCCGGATTTTGGGCATTATTTCTGTCACTCAGCATATTCATGAAGCATGCTATTCATGAAACTGAGGTGGACAAAAACGCATCTTGTGCTTGATCGATTTTCCATCATCCAGGGGTGTTATCTGATGGTTCATGATGTTCCTTATCCTGGTCTGATCTGGTCGTTAACACTTGAGCTGGGATGGGATTTTCGGAGATGGTCGATCAGTTCTGCCATCAGCTCTGCTGGGAAGTTCTCTTTGGAAATGTAGATATCAGGAGTCGACTGAATGTTTTCCCGATGTGCTGCCATTCTCTGTAATGCTGTCTTTGGGATGTAAATCAGTTCTCTGGGCGAGGCTACTACTCTTTTCTTGGGCAGGCTCTGCTTATTTTAAAACTGGTTACAACTAAACGTTTTTTACTATATATTTTGATATTACATATTTGAGCACGAATTTCCCACTTTTATTTATAACATTGGTTTTTTGGGCTTTGTTTGTTTGTTTGGGGGGTTTTTTTTGTGAACCCAAAGCTTTCTTAATTAGTGTTTCTGAGACTGAGCCCAAAGAAGCCTGAAATCGGAGTTCTGGAGCTCCAAAGTCCCCAGAATTGCTCTTTATTGGCTCCAAATCTCCTGAGGTGACTGTTCTGTCCCCAAAGCTGCTGAAATTGGGGTTTGTGAGCCATGACGTTCCCAACATCAGTGTTCAGAGCCCTGAGCCCCCCTAACTCAAGCCATGTGCCCTGTTGGCCATCAGAACACGAGGTTCACTGCCAGTGCTCCCAGTGTCACTCCCTGGAGCCCACCAGTGCTCCCAGTTCCCTGTAACTGCTCCCAGTGTCACTCCCAGTTACCCTCCAGTGCTCCCAGTTACCCCCAGTGCTCCCAGTCCCCTCCCAGTGCTCCCAGTCCCCTCCAGAGCCATTCCTGGTGCCCTGGGACCCCCCAGGACCAGGCAGGTCCCGGCTCTGCCCTTTCCCCCCTCCAGCGGGACTGCCCCCGCAGCCGCTCCGTGACTGCACCTCCCCGCTTTCGCTTTCAGTTTTCCAGGGATTTACGGGAAATGGGTGTAAAAGCAAGAACTGAGGAGCTGGGGGAGGGGGAGGAGGGGCAGGGGGAGGAGCCCGTGGAGTTGATAAATAAATCCAGCCGGGATGAGGGCAGAGGGTGCGAGCTTGGGGTGCTGCTGTGCTTGGTCTGGAGCTGCTTCTTCCCAGCCTTGTCCCAGGTAAGCGCCAGCGCCGCGCTTCCGTGTTTCCCCAGGGTTTGCTCCTTCTGTGCCTGAAATTAACTCTTCTGAGCCCAAAAGCTCCTTAAATCGCTGGTTTGGAGTTCCAAAGCTCCCTAAATGGGGGGTGCTGGGTCCAAAATCTGCTTTATTTGGTTTTCTGGAGCTCTACAACTCTTTAAATCTCTCTTTTTGATCTGAAAATATTCCCAAATCACTCTCTCTGGCCCCCAAAGCTCCCGACATCATTTTTTCTCTACCTGAAACTCCTCAAATAAGGGTTTCTCAAGCCCGAGATTCCCTGAATCGGTGTTTTAGAGCCCCAGTGCTCCCTAAATCAGTGTTTCTGAACACAGATGCATCTTGAATTGCTGTTTCAGGTCCCAAAAGCTCCCGAGGTGGGTGTTTTGGAGCCCAAATATGTCCAAAACTTTTCCATTCTCAGCTGTGAATTTCCCTAAGTGGCTGTTTTTGAGGCCAAAATCTCCTTGAAGTGGTGTTGCTGAACCCCAAAGAATCCTCAGTTGCTGCTCTTGAGTCCAAAGTCTCTGCACATTGGTTTTTCTGAGCTCCAAAGCTCATGAAATGGGTGTTTCTGAGCCCTGAGGCTCCCCAAGTGGCTCTTTGTGACCTTCAAAGTTCCCAACATGACTTTTTCTGAGCACTGCTGTTCCCTAAACATGTGTTTCTGAGCCCAAGAGCTCCATAAATTGGAATTTTGAGTTAAAAGCTGGCTGGAGGGGACTTTCTGTGGCCAGACCTCTCCAAATCAGTGGATTTGAACCAAATGCTCCTTCCTTGCTCAATGTCCAAGCTTCCTAAAGTTTGGGCTGTTTCTGAGCCCAAAATCTCTCTAAATCAGTGTTTGGGACCCTGTGAACTCCCTTAATCACTAATTCTGAGCCCAGAAGTCCCCTAAATCACTGATTCTGAGCCCAAAAGCTCCTGAATGGGAGTTCCTGAGCCCCTAAGAACCTGAAATGGCTGGCTTTGAGCTCAGAAACTCCATACATCATTGTTTTTGAGCCAGACCCATCCCTAAGAGGTTTGGAAGGCTGTGCCTGAGCGCTGGTGGAATGCAGCAGAAGGGGAGAGGCTCTGCCAGAGGGTGTCAGGGAGAATGAGAGGTGTGAAGAGCACCTTTAATACGTGGAGATCCTCAACAGGATGGGTGAAGGTTAACTTGTTTTGTGTGAGTGAGCAGTGAAGAGCTCAGAAAGGGGGACACTCCTGGCAGTTCAGAAACTTCTGATCAGGGAGAGTTGGCAGAAGAGCTCTGGGAGCAACCTGGAGGAGTCTCCAGGCCAGTGAGCAGGATCCCTTGGAGAATGGCAACTGCCCTGGCATTCATGGCCAGGCAAAGCAACAGGGTTCCAGCAGCGTGGGGGATCCTGGAGTGATGGCTTAGCAGAGCTGCCTGGTGGGTGAATGGGGAGGATGCTCACGGGGGGCTGGCCCACAAGGAAGAGCTGCTCAGGGCTGTGCTCACAGCCAGGAAATAGGGGGCTCCCAGGCACTGAAGGGTGGGACTAAGGCCAGCAGCAGAGCACAGAGCTGGGGTCCAGAGGAGAAGACTTGGATGAACTCGGGGTGCTGAACCAGGTGGTGGCAGGGGCAGCAGCTGCAAAGGGTGAAGGAGCTCAGGAAATCTGATAGGCCCTACAGGGCAGCCTCTTGCAAGGGCAGGAAGGGTCTCTCCAAGAAGCCAGGAGTAAAGCACTCGTCTGCTGAGGCTCTTGGCTGAACTGAGCGAGCTGCAGGGTGAAAAGGAAGCACATGGGAGGTGGAGCACATGAGCCAGCAGCAAAGACAGCCAGCAGCACCCTGGGCTGTGTGAGCAGGAGCACAGCCAGGGGAAGGGTTGGAGCCCTGTGCCCAGCACATTTACACCACACCTGCCCAGCGACAGGGGAGCTGTGGCACTCAGGAGCCACTGGACTGCTGGGTCACTGAGGTGGGAATCCTCCTGCTGTCCCTCAGGTGCTGGTGGGATTTCCCTAAGAATATCAGTGTCTGCAATAACAAAACCAACAGCAAAAGCAAGACTGCCCAAATAGAAATACCTGCAGCAGAGCAATCTGCACCTGCAGTCACCTGCACCTCTGGGCAGTGCCAATGGAATCGCTGTTTGCAATATCCAGCAGTGACACCCCCTCCTCACAGGACTTCATGGGCAGTGACCATCCCCTGGGCTGGGCAGTGCTGAGGGCCCTCAAGTGCTGTGTGCAGTTCTGCCAGAGAGGATTGAGTGGGAAAAGGCTGCTGCTCCCTGGACCATCCTGGGGCCTTCACTGGGCTTTGCTGAGCCCAAAATCTGCTTAAATAGGTTTTCTGGTTTTAAATTGGTTGCTGAGGCTTGAAGGAGCCCTGCTGCTGTCACCAAAATTTGGGAGGAAAAAAAACCCCTTTAACACGATAATTGAAGTGATAGAGAATCAGGCATTACTTTATTCTGGCCAGGATGTGCCATGGAAAATATTCCATACACACTTGCCTATTACCAGGCTTTCAAAGCAGTTCCTGTTCATTGGTCCCAAATTACACAATTTTTCTAATATTCTGTTTCTCATTGGCCACGGATTCCTTTGCCTCCAATGCTAATTTGGTCCTCACTCCTTGATTCCCTTATCAGTCTTTTCCTGACCAGGTGTCTCCAGTCATGCCAGGGGAAAACATCTGGGGTTGATGTTTGTTGATGCACATTAATGGTTGTTATATTTTGTGCATATCCTGTGCTATTCCCAGTCTGTTGAGATGTTCAGCTCTCCTGCATTGAGTGGTGACGTCCCCTGAAAAAACCTTAGCATTCCTTTTCCCAGGACAAAGGCAAACCAAGCCTGACTAGAGAAGTAAAAGAAAAACTTTTAAAAGTGACATAATTTCCAACACGGCCCGCCAGAGCCATCAGGGCTTCCAGTGTGTTGGCCTCATCAAGAATTCCCGTCCTTTTTCCCTTCTGCTCACAGTCCATTGATCTCTGGCCAACAGAGGCCTCACTGACAATGCAGAAGAGAGAATTTCTTCATTCTTCTTTTTTTTTTCTTTTCCTGGCTGTACTTTTTCTTTCTCCTGCCTTCTTCCCCTTCCTTCTCCTCCTCTGTCCCCCCTTCCTTTTGTTTTTTTCCCTCAAAGCTTCATCTTTGACTCAGGATTGCAGATCTGACCCTGCATAAAATAAGTTTCCTGTCTAAACCAGTTGTCAGGGCTCCTTCTGAATAGGAGAGAGAGACAAAGAGAGGACAGAGAGAGCAATTTCTCTCTGACTGTGACAAGTGGGCTCACCCCTTCCTGGATGCGCAGCCTCCTTTCCGTGAGGGATCTGAGCTAAATGTCTGAGTTCATCAGTTGTCAACAGCAGAGGCATGTTCAGGACAGCTCCATGTGCACATCATCTGTTCATTGTTACTGTTCAGGAAGCCATCACTCCATTGCTCTGCTTTCAGGAGAAATGACCCTCAAATATTGAGTATTTTATGCCACTTATATTCTTTCCCTCCTTTCTGACTAGAGCAAATTAGGAAGAGGTAATTGCAAGAAACAGCCGGGTTTAGTCCTGGGATTGAACCTATGGGACAGACAGGGGCCCTGGGGCTGTGGCTTCTGATGGGTCCCTGCATGCATTTGTCTCTTTCTAGTCCTCAGTGGAGCTTGCTTTCTCACCCAGGTCTCCTCACCAGGAAAGCTTTCTCGACATGCAAGGTTCTTGCTTTTGGCAAGGGGTTCCTTAATTCCCCCATTTGGGCAGATCCTTCTCCTTGTCTGGAACATGGTCCTGCGCAAAGAAAACCAAACATCACAGGGAGCAGACAGCACAGGGAACTGGAGTGCAAGAAAGAGAGGCAGAGCAGAGCACAGCAGTGAGCTGTGCCCTGGGCAGACCTTTCCTTGTGCCTGATCAGTGCCTGTTTCTGCTTTGTGCCTTCACCTCGTCATTGCTGCTCTGATGGATCTGGGCAGAAGGGACAGGTGGCTTTGCTGGAAGGGTCAGCGAGGCCATGCTTTCTGCAGCCAGCTGTGCAGAAGCGGATGTTAAGGAAACTTTCCAGTCTGAGCATTCCTGAGGCTCTGTGGCCATCACACTCCCAGCACCAGAGACTTGGAGTGCTGGGACTGGAGCCCCTTTGCAGCAGCAGCTCCAGAGCCCCAACGGGCCCTGCTGGACTCGCCTCACTCCCACACTCAGCCCCTGTGTCCTCCCCAGTTCCAGCCCAGTTTTCCCATGGCAGAGTCTCAGATGTCTTGTTCCACAAAGCCATTTCATCCTGGCACAGTAACAGAGAAACACTGCCTGAGCTGTTTCCCCAACAAAGGAACCCCTCGGTTTTATCCCCTCACACTTTGAGTGCCCAAGTCTCGTGTCTTTCTCTTCTTCCCAAGCCCTTGGCTCCTGCTTTGTCTCTCAGTGTCACTCTCCTGGCTGTGTCAATGCTCTCGTGTTTTGTTGGCAGTTCATGGGCTCTTGTCTTGGGCTCCCATCCAGAGCTCAACCTGCACCAGGTCTGTTCACAGTCAGGAGGAGGGGAGGGTGGGAGTGAGGTGGTTTCAGTTTTGTCTTTGTTACTCACCTTGCTGCTCTGTTGGGACTTGGCAAGAGAGCAAAGCATTCGTCCCCAAGTGAAATCTGGTTTTCCCATGATGGCAACAGGTGAGGGATGTCCCAGGCTTTATGTGAGTGTTTCAGTTGTATTTTTTCCTCATGTCCCGTTGAGGAGGGGAAGTGAGAGAAGAGCTTGGTGGGCATCTGGCGACCAGCCAAGGTCAATCCACCACTGTCCCAATTCCATAGATTTCTTCGTAGCTGGCCAGGATAACCTCCAGGATTTGAGTCTGAGGGTGTGGATAATGGTCCCTTTCCTCTGCAGAAAATCATAGCTGGGGGTGAACATGTGAAAAGACCTCTGCAAAGGCAGAAGGTGTTAATTTTGACCAAGGACCATGATGTGTGTGTGTCGTGGGTTGACCCCGGCCAGGTGCCCACTCAGTCACTCTATCACTCCCTCTCCCACTGGGAGAGGGGAGAGGATAATATTGAAAAAGACTGTCAGGGTAAGAAAAGGCAGTTTTATTACAGCGGGGAAAAAAATAGAACAAACAAGCTGAGAGTTGCACGCGCAAGAGCAGATGGGAAAACAATCAATCTCTACTTCCCATCAGTAGCGATGTCCGGACACTTTCTGGGAAGCAGGGCTTCAGCACACGTGACGGTTGTTCCAGGAGGCAAACATGGACCAACCCTGAGTGCCTCCTCCTCCTCCTCCTCCTCTCTTCCTTCCCTTCTATATCTGAGCTGATGTCATATGGTATGGAATATCCCTTTGGCTGACTGGGCTCAGCTGGCCTGCTGGTGTCCCCACCCAGGATCTTGCCCACCCCCATCCCCATCAGTGGGGGAAGGAATGTCAGAGGGACAGCACAGCTTGGCAGTAGCCAAAACACTGCTCTGTTATCAACACCAGCTACCAAAGCAAAGCCCAGCAGTGTAAGGGCTGTGAGCTTTACCCCAGTCAGACCCAATACAATCTGCACCCCTTACTCCATACCATTTGCATCATGCTCAGAAATCCTTTCCTACTCACACATGCAATTTAAGCTACATCCTTAAACCATCCCCATCACATTAACTACTATCTCCTGTCCTCTCGCATCCTTCCACGTGGTCTCCATTTCCAGCAGAATGTGGGGTCAGGGCAGGAGGAATAGTAAACCTCATTGTCGAGGACTGGCACCATCACTGTTCATTGTGGCCTTTTTCTTGCCCCTTGCTGAAATTCGTTCTTCGTCAGCTCATGTCCCTTCTGCTACTTACATCCTGCAACATACAACTTCCAACACACGTTATTCTTACCCCAAGGTTAAATCACCTTGGGGTACACACTGGGTCTCCCCATCCTCCTGCATTACCCACCAAGTGCACCCAGGTCCTTGGGCAAAGACAATCCCACAAATGGGTTTGCCCTTCCCCATGGGGGACGCAACCCACACTGACTTCCCCAGCCACTTTCCTATGTGTAGTGCAGGAACCTTGTCTCCCTCCACAGTGTCTAAGGGTTTAGTTTGGGTGGGACCAGGGCGGTTAACAGATCCCCTAGTATTGACTAGCCAAGTGGCTTCTGCCAAGTTCACATCCCAATGCTTCCATGTCCCATTACCTAGTGCCCGTAGCATAGTTTTTAACAGTCCATTATATCTTTCAATCTTCCCAGAGGCCTGTGGGTGATAAGGAATATGATATATCCACTTAATGCCATGCCTCTTTGCCCAGGAGTTAATAAGATTATTTTGAAAATGAGTCCCATTGTCTGACTCAATTCTATCTGGGGTTCCATGTCGCCACAAAATGTGTCTTTCAAGACCTGAAATTGTGTTCCGAGCCATGGCGTGGTTTACTGGGTACATTCCAGCCAGCCAGTTGTGGTCTCCACCATGGTGAGGATGTAACTCTTGCCTTGGCGTGTTCGTGGCAATGGCCCAATGTAATCAATTTGCCAGGCTTCACCATACTGGAACCCCAGCCACCGCCCTCCACTCCAAAGAGGCTTCACTCATGTGGCTCGCTTGATGGCAGCGCATGTTTCACACTGATGAATAACCTGTGTGATGGCCTCCATGGTCAGATCCACTCCTCGATCACGAGCCCATCTGTATGTTGCATCCCTTCCAAGATGCCCTGATGTTTCGTGGGCCCATTGGGCTATAAATAGCTCACCCTTTCTCTCCCAATCTAGGTCCACCTGAGCTATTCCAATTTTGGTGGCCTTATCTACCCGTTCATTGTTTTGATGCTCCTCAGTGGCACGACTTCTGGGCACATGGGCATCTACATGGTGTACTTTCACAGTCATGTTTTCTATCCGTGCAGCAATGTCTTGCCATCATGCAGCAGCCCAGACGGGTTTTCTTCCCCTGCTGCAGCCATCCCCATAGGGCATTAGCCACCATCCAGGAGTCAGTATAGAGATAGAGTATGGGCCACTTTTCTCTCTCAGCAATCTCTAGGGCTAGTTGGATGGCTTTCACCTCTGAAAACTGGCTTGATTCACCTTCCCCTTCAGCAGTCTTAATGACTTGTCGTGTGGCATTCCACGCAGCAGCTTTCCACCTCCGATGGTTTCCTGTCACTCGACAGGATCCATCAGTAAATAAAGCACATTTTCTTTCATTTTCTGGTAGCTCGTTATATGATGGTGCTTCTTGGGCATGAGTCACCTTCTCAGACAGTGCTCCAAAATCTCTGGCTTCTGGCCAACTCCAAATCTCTTCTAGGATTCCTGGGAAGTTGGGTTTTCCCATTCGGGCTTGTTGTGTAATTAAGGCCACCCACTTACTCCATGTAGCACTGGTTGCATGATGCGTGGAGGGAATGTTTCCTTTGAACATCCAGTGTAGGACAGGCAATCGTGGTGCCAAGAGGAGACACGCTTCTGTCCCAACAACTTCTGAGGCCGCTCGAACACCCTCGTAAGCTGCTAGTATTTCTTTTTCAGTTGGAGTATAGTGGGCTTCTGATCCTCGGTAACTCCTGCTCCAGAATCCTAATGGCTGACCTCGGGTTTCTCCTGCAGTCCTCTGCCAGAGGCTCCAGGTGAGGCCCTGCTCCCCAGCTGCAGTGTAGAGTATATTTTGCACATCCGGTCCTGTCCGAACAGGCCCAAGGGCACGAGCTGTTTCCTGTTTGATCTGCTCAAAGGCCTGTTTCTGCTCAGGGCCCCACTTGAAGTCCTTCTTCTTCTGGGTCACTCGATAGAGGGGGCCCACAAGTTGACTATAGCCTGGAATGTGCATTCTCCAGAATCCCAAAAGGCCCAGGAAAGCTTGTGTTTCTTTCTTAGTAACTGGTGGAGACATATTGGCAATTTTGTCAACCACCTCTGTAGGCACATGATGTTGCCCATCCTGCCATTTTATTCCTAGAAACTGGATTTCCTGTGCAGGTCCCTTCACCTTACTTTGTTTTATGGGAAGACCAGCTTTCAGAAGATTATTTTCTTCCCTTTTTCAAAAACTTCTCCTGCTGTATCGCCCCACACAATGATATCATCAATATATTGCAGGTGTTCCGGAGCTCCACCCTGTTCCAGAGCAGCCTGGTCTTTCAATTTCCCGATCCCTAGCAAGGGATCCCAGCTGTTGGGCTTCATGACCTTCTAACTGCTGACTATCAGCCCCATTATCCCAGCATTGCAGCAGCCATGCAGGGATCCTCTCACCTGACTGGAGGCTGTAATCCTTTCGCAAGTCTCGAAGTTCGGATGGGGTCAGGGACCGAGTAACTTCGGTCTCCTGTTTAATCTGCCTCACTCCCTTCAATTCCTTTGCTGAGGGACCTGCCTCTTGATCTAGCCCCATCTCTTCTTCTTCCTCTTCTTCTTCTCTTACTAATCGGCCTGAAACTTGCCTTGTCCATTTTTTTTTTTCACTACTGGGGCAATTACTGTAGTTGCTGTGGTTTGGGTTCCTATCTCAGACATAGTTGTTGTGGTTTGTATCCGTGCCTCAGCCACAGTTGTAGTTTGTGTCCCTGTCTCAGCTATAGTGTCCTCAGCTATAGTGTCCTCAGACAAAGTTTGAGTTCCTGCCTCAACCACAGTCCTCTGAGAATATTGAACAGAGGCCCGGTAGGCCCAGGCCAGCCCCCAGTACAGGGCGAGAAGCTGCTCGCATTCCTGGGAGTAAACGAGGCACCCTTCTGTCAGTGATGGGCCAGTTTGTTAGGGTTATTTACCTCTTCAGGAGTAAACTCCCAGGCAACGGGAGGTGATAACTGCCCTAGGAACCTGCCCAAATCCCTCCATATACCTTTCCACCCAGGAACTGGGTACCTCAGGGCAGATTTTAACAGCTCCTCACCCAAGGGTCGTTTCCTTCTGTACCATGGAGATGACAATTTCCATGAATTCCATAAGGTAACAGTGTTGGCTAATATTATTAATAATATCAGGAAGCTTATGTAAGGGTTGGTGTAGTGGTTTTAGTTCGCCTATTCAGGTTTGTGGCTAAATGCCAGCACACTTACCTAAATTTACTTGATTGCTTGTTGTGAGATAAGGATTAGGAGTAGGCAAAGCAGGCTCAAACTTTATAAAGTACAAAGAAGTTTTATTAATATATCTAAGACAAAGAGAAAAAAGAAAAAAAAACCCAAGAAAAACCAGAACAAACTCTCCAGACCACCCCTCCTTCCCCACCTCTCCATTTCATTCTCCCTGACAACATACAAAAGACAACACTTCGACCTCCAGTCAGTTTACTACCTCAGAAACAGCTCTTGTTCCAGTTTATTTAGGGAGAGAAGTTTCTTTTGCTTACACCATGGATCTTCTGTAAGAAAAATACAGTTTTTATGGGTCTTCTGCCTCACCATTAACCGCCGCCCGGAGCAAAGTCCAGCTTAATGGTGGATCTCTCCCACACCAGTAGCCTTCCCACAGCCACTATGGTGGGTTATGAACAGTCCACAGGGTACCTGTTTTAAGGATGCCCAGTTCAATTGCAGCAACAAAGAAAATCCCTTCTTCTGTGCTTAGCAACACAGGTTCTCCTGACAACTCAGGTTCTCTAGCATTCTCCCCGGGACCAGGGCTCTGAGTCACAGCCTCTCCTCTCTCTTGGTTCTAGTTTCTCATCAGGCTGTACTTTTTCAACACTTACTTGTCTGTACTTAGGTATTTCAGTTCATTGGCTGCAATAAGAACCTCACATCCCCCTTTGGACTATATCTTCATATATTACAGAGAATTTATTAGCTCAGTCCCCAACCATGGTTCTCCAAAAGAGTTTTCAGCTTCACTCTTGAAGCACTTCCCATGCACCCCCTTGTGAGTATCAGTTCTGCTTTCCTCACTGACTGTAAAGTCTCTGCGCTGCACTATGTAGATGTCCTCACTCGTTCCTCTCTCTGCGAGGAAGGATGGGTGTCTGTGAGTTTAGTCCAGGCATGGAGAGAGTTAATCTCTGTCTCTCTCTCTCCGGCAGTGTGAGGATCACGTGCTCTTTGCCGGGCTGTTTGAACAGGTCCGAGCTGGATGCTAGACGCTCTCAAGAGTCTCTGCTTGGCTCGGCCAAGCTGGCTCGGCCTGGTAGGGCCATCTGGGCTCGGGGTGACAGGGCAGGGCCTGGCCCGAGCTGGATGGAGTCCGGCCTGGTCCTTGCCTGGCCCGGCTCTCCCTCTTGTGTAGCTGACACACCGGCTGAGCTGGATCTGCTGAAAATTCCAATCGTTTCCTCCCCCATGCCTGCCCGGCTGCAGCGGCACGGCTGCTGTAAAACCTCCCTTCCCCCCCCCCCCCCATCCTCCTTGGAAGGAGGTGTGGGGGGCCTTACCAGCGAGAGAAGCAGGAGCTGCTCCTCTCTACACAGCAGCAGCAGGTCCAAAGAGGAAGAGCTTCAGAGAGTCTCTGCTTATATATGGTTTTTTCCTCGAAGGCGGATCAACTTTTTAATTGGTTTACCTACCTATCAATCCTTAAAACTACCTGATTATTGGCTCTCTCTCGCAGGAAGGAAGTTGTATTCCTTCCTGCATTCCTGCAGCACAGATCACTTCTTAGATTTTGACCGCCCTGGCCTAACCCAGGACAGTTGGCAATAATCATGGGAGCCTGCAGTAAAAGATCATCCATACTCAAATTCACCCAGGGCAGAGAGAAGGAGTTATATTCATTCACAGTCATTGTTTGTTTCAACATGTTCCCAAACACAGCAAAACAAAGATAAGCAGTGTGACAGCCGAAGGCTGTATGCCACGCAGGAGCTTACTACTTGAGAGCTGCTATTGGTAATTACTAGAGCATGCAATATATGTGTATATATATATAAAACTGCCTTTATCTCGCCCCACATTCGGGCGCTGTAGTGGTTTCAGTTCACCTATTCAGGTTTGTGGCTAAATGCCAGCACACTTACTTAAATTTACTTGTTTGCTTGTTGTGAAATGAGGATTAGGAGTAGGCAAAGCAGGCTCAAACTTTATAAAGTACAAAGAAGTTTTATTAATATACCTAAGACAAAGGAAAAAGAAAAAAAAACTCAAGAAAAACCAGAACAAACTCCTCAGACCACCCCTCCTTTCCCCACCTCTCCATTTCTTTCTCTCTGACAACATATAAAAGACCACACTTCGACCTCCAGTCAGTTTACCACCACAGAAACAGCTCTTGTTCCAGTTCATTTAGGGAGAGAAGTTTCTTTTGCTTACATCATGGATTTTCTGTAAGAAAAATACAGTTTTTATGGGTCTTCTGCCTCACCATTAACCGCCGCCCGGAGCAAAGTCCAGCTTAATGGTGGATCCCTCCTACACCAGTAGCCTTCCCACAGCCACTTGGGTGGGTTATGAACAGTCCACAGGGTGCCTGTTTTAAGGATGCCCAGTTCAATTGAAGCAACAAAGAAAATCCCTTCTTCTGTGCTTAGCAACACAGGTTCTCCTGACAACTCAGGTTCTCTAGCATTCTCCCTGGGACCAGGGCTCTGGGTCACAGCCTCTCCTCTCTCTTGGTTCTAGTTTCTCATCAGGCTGTACTTTTTCAACACTTACTTGTCTGTACTTAGGTATTTCAGTTCATTGGCTGCAATAAGAACCTCACATCCCCCTTTGGACTATATCTTCATATATTACAGAGAATTTATTAGCTCAGTCCCCAACCATGGTTCTCCAAAAGAGTTTTCAGCTTCACTCTTGAAGCACTTCCCATGCACCCCCTTGTGAGTATCAGTTCTGCTTTCCTCACTGACTGTAAAGTCTCTGCGCTGCACTATGTAGATGTCCTCACTCGTTCCTCTCTCTGCGAGGAAGGATGGGTGTCTGTGAGTTTAGTCCAGGCATGGAGAGAGTTAATCTCTGTCTCTCTCTCTCTCTCTCTCTCTCCGGCAGTGTGAGGATCACGTGCTCTTTGCCGGGCTGTTTGAGCAGGTCCGAGCTGGATGTTAGAAGCTCTCAGAGTCTCTGTGCCTGGCTCTGTGAAGCTGGCTCGGCCTGCTGGGGCCATCTGGGCCCAGGGTGACAGGGCAGGGCCTGGCCCGAGCTGGATGGAGCCGGCCCGGTCCTTGCCTAGCCCGGAGCAGGGGCCTGGCCCTGTCTGGTGTACCTGGTTCCTCCCCCACTCCCGGCTGCAGCGGCACGGCTGCCATAAAACCTCCCTTCCCCCCCCCCCCTCCCTCCTTTGGAAGGGGGAGGGGAGGGGGTGAAGCTGAGGCCTTACCAGCGAGAGAAGCAGGAGCTGCTTCTCTCTACACAGCAGCAGCAGGTCCAAAGAGGAAGAGCGTCAGAGAGTCTCTGCTTATATATGGTTTTTTTCCTCGAAGGCGGATCAACTTTTTAATTGGTTCACTTACATATCGATCCTTAAAACTACCTGATTATTGGCTCTCTCTCGCAGGAAGGAAGTTGTATTCCTTCCTGCAGCACAGATCACTTCCTAGATTTTGACCCCTCTGGCCTAACCCAGGACAGGTGCCGAAAAGAGACTGTCATGGGTTGACCCCGGCCAGGTGCCCACTCAGTCACTCTATCACTCCCTCTCCCACTGGGAGAGGGGAGAGGATAATATTGAAAAAGACTGTCAGGGTAAGAAAAGGCAGTTTTATTACAGCGGGGAAAAAAATACAACAAACAAGCTGAGAGTTGCACGCGCAAGAGCAGAAGAGAAAACAATCAATCTCTACTTCCCATCAGTAGCGATGTCTGGACACTTTCTGGGAAGCAGGGCTTCAGCACACGTGACGGTTGTTCCAGGAGGCAAACATGGACCAACCCTGAGTGCCTCCTCCTCCTCCTCCTCTCTTCCTTCCCTTCTATATCTGAGCTGATGTCATATGGTATGGAATATCCCTTTGGCTGACTGGGCTCAGCTGGCCTGCTGGTGTCCCTTCCCAGGATCTTGCCCCACCCCCCCATCCCCTTCAGTGGGGGAAGGAATGTCAGAGGGACAGCACAGCTTGGCAGTAGCCAAAACACTGCTCTGTTATCAACACCAGCTACCAAAGCAAAGCCCAGCAGTGTAAGGCCTGTGAGCTTTACCCCATTCAGACCCAATACAGTGTGGAGAATTCTCAGGGAGCTCCAGTGCAACTGAGGTAGGTTGGGGACCAGCTGGGAGTCGAACAGAACATCTTATCAACTGCCTTCCCTTCCCTTGTCCTTGTCACCACAGAGATTTTGCCCCTCTTTTCTGTTGCACTGCAGAGTGAACCTTAAGGAAAGGACACTGGAGGCAAAAACAGAGGTGATGGCAGGAGGATCTGGAAAGAGGTGCATTTCTTCTGTTTAGACAGTGATGGAAGGGAAAATAAATAATTTTAAAAACCCTGAGTAGATCAGAGGTTTGAGCAGTGTAAGGGATTTGTGTATCCCAGAAATTGTAGGGAGCAATCACAGCAAAATTTCCTCTTTTTCATTTTTCTTCTTCTTTTCATGTGAACCTAATGGCGAGAAGGAATGAGTGAATTGCAGCTTGCTTTCCTTTTGGGAGGTAAGTGTGCTGGGTCCCATTTCTTTTGTCTGTGGCCATCCTTGGGAACCCTTGGGATGTGATGTGTTATCCCTGAGAGAAATGAGGCCAGTGGAGATCTCTCCCCTGAGCACATTACCTGCAGAGCCCCTTCCAGAGCATAGCAGGTGGCCTGGCCTTGGGGTGGGGTGAATTGATGAATTTGGTCAGAGGGGTGACCTTCTCTGACCAGAGACACATCCTGCTCTGGCAGGGGGTGTTGCTGATCAAGGCTATGAGGGTTAGGCTGAAATGAATGTGCCAAGGGACAGTGAAGGCACCTGGGAGGTTCCTCTCCACTCCTGGAGGGTGAAGCAGGAGAGTCTCAGCCTCTCATGAGTGGCTGTGCTCTGGTGGGACTGTGCTGAGGCACTTGTGTGGTGCCTGAGTGCTGTGGCAGCCGAGGCAGCTTCCTGGCCCAGGAGAGCCTGAGTGGGCCCCGAGGGTCAGAAACTCCCCAGTGCTGCTGTGGGGCTCCTGGTCACCAGGACCTCAAGGTTCCTGGGCAGGCTTATGATGTGTTCTGCCCCAGAAGCTGCTCCGTGCAGTCCTGGAGTTCCTTAGGGAAAGGTCCTTGTTAAATGTCCTCTTTTTCTTTTTGGTTTTCATATGAACCTGATGCCTGTAGTGCTGGTTCTTGGCGCTGTTGCAGTAGCCATAGGATGTATATTCATCAAACAAAGTAAGTGTCCTGGATCTCTTTCCTCTTGCCTATTCTCATCCTTGGGAGCCCTTGGGATGCCGTGTGTTATCCCTGAGAGAAGTGAGGCCACTGGAGGTCTCTCCCCTGAGCACCACGTTCTGCAGAACACAGGAGAAGGCCTGGCCTTGGGGTGGGATGAATTTGGCCAGAGGGACATCCACCTTGGACAAGGGACACATCCTGCTCTGGCAGAGGGTGCTCCTCGCAATTGGTAATGATTTCAAAGACAGCACATCCTGTCTGGGGTTTCCTTTCCTGTGTTTGACCACTGAAGGAGGAATCTCATCCTGGGCTTTCCTCCAGGGGCAGAAGGCAGAAGCCTTTCTGTGCAGGTGAGTGCCCGTTCCTACGCACACTAGCTGGAAACTAAACCCTGCCAAGCAAGAAGATCCAGAGGCCTGTTGTGCATGAGGGCCCAGTGCAGTCAGAGAAACAATCCCACCCATCCATAAATCCCCACTTCCAAGGATCTCCAGCCAGTCCTTTGTTATATTCCCCATCCCCGTGCAGATGCCCAGGACCCCAGGCTCCCAGGGGACAAAGCTTCCCTGGCAGTGGAGTTTTCCCAGCAGAGAGCAGGACAGCCTGGAGGAGAGGAAATAAAAAACCATCCTGTAGAAAGACCCAAGAGGCCCTCAAGAAGAGTCTTTAATACAAGGGATTTGATCATCCTCAGGCAGGATGGGTGGTCGGCCCTTCAAATGTGCAATACCAGTTTCCTGTTGACAACAATCTTTTTCTACAGGAAAGAAGAGAGAGAGGGAGAATACCTTGAGAGAGAGGGAGAATACCTTGAGAGAGAGGGAGAATGTCTTAACGGACCTGGAATTCAAGGTGGAAGACACCTTCATTAAACTCAAGAACCAAATTGAACCTATGAAGAGAGTATTGGAAAAATTAGAGAAATTCAAATGCTATGATATTCATCTCCTCAAAGCACACCTGGAGAAGGAACAAGGTGAGCAGGGCCATTGCCAAGCAGACTTGCATCCCTCAGAAGGCCAAAGCTGCTCTAGAGCCCAACCACCCTGTGAGCTGATCCTGCTCAGCTGGTCAAAGGGGACACAGAGGGACAGTCCGTCCTTGGGGAACAGCTTTTGTGATCCATGGCACTGAAACAGCTCCATGCTGGAGTGTTCCCTGCAGGCGCAGGTGGTCAAAGTCCCTCTCCTCTGCCTCACCTTTGCAGAGGGTGTGTGCTGGGAGTTCTCTCATTGCCTGATCCTTGTTAAGGTTGTCCCCATTGAAGTCGTGTCCCTGTCTCTGTCCCTTTCCCCAGTGCCCTTCTCCTGCTCCCCACTGCTGGTGCCATGTTGGGGCAGGTGTGAGATCAGCCTTGTTTCCCTCTTGCTGATGAGCAGGGAGAGGAGGTTCCCTGAGCAGAGGCTGGAGGTGTCTGTGAGCGCAGGGCGTGTGGAGAGCAGCTCTGCGTGCAGGAGCTGGTGCTGGCAAGGGGAAGGAGTCAGCTGGGGCCCAGAGTGCAATGGGGGCCTGGCTGGCCCCAGGCTGTGACCCTGGGCCTGGCTCAGGCAGGACACAAAGTGTGCTGGGAGCAGCCTCTTGCCCTCAGGGCAGGCAAAGCTGAGGAAGGATGGGCCTTCCCTGAGCCTGGCTCCTGTTCTTGCTGCAGCTGCAGCCAGCAAAGCCTCAGCAAGGAGCAGCCCAGAGCAGTGCAGGGAAAGGTCTGGAATTGCTGCTGCCTCAGGCCATTGTGGCCTTAGAATGAAGCGTGTGTCCCACTTTTCAAAGCTGGAGCCATGTTTATTGAGCTAGAGAGAGCACAAATGAGAGGTTGAAAAGGGATGAAAATTTTCTCTGATTTCTTGTCCCCTCCCTGCTAGAAGTCCGTGGGAAATTGGAAACCATTTCCAGATTGTATCTTCTGGGCCAAATGGAATTGCTGTGGGGTGAGGATTTCTAAGGGGGAGTGAGGAAGGCTAGAAACCAAACCCACAGGAGAGTCCTGGTAAGAGATCCTCAGGCAGGGATGTTAAATCAGAGCCTTTGGGCATCCTTGTGTCAGATTGCTGTTCTGCCCCTCAAGGACGAAACATCAGTAACCCAGTGACATCGTTCTTTCTTCACAGGAAACAAAGAGGACAAAATTGCAAGAGCCCTGGAATCCAGGGTGAAGAACAACATCTGGCAGCTCTCACAAGAAATTCAAACTCTAGATAGAGATGTAGAGGAAGGGCTGGAATGCATGATGCAGGATCTCTATCTTCTCAGGCTAGACCCAAAGAAGCTATTAGGTGAGCGGGGCCATTGCCAAGCAGACTTGCATCCCTCTGAAGGCAAAAGCTGCTCTACAGCCCAACCACCCTGTGAGCTGATCCTGCTCAGCTGGTCAAAGAGGACAAAGAGGGACAGTCCTTCCTTGGGGAACAGCATTTGTGATGCATGGCACTGAAACAGCTCCATGCTGAAGTGTTCCCTGCAGGTGCAGGTGGTCAAAGTCCCTCTCCTCTGCCTCACCTTTGCAGAGGGTGTGTGCTGGGAGTTCTCTCTTTGCCTGATCCTTGTTAAGGTTGTCCCCATTGAAGTCGTGTCCCTGTCTCTGTCCCTTTCCCCAGTGCCCTTCTCCTGCTCCCCACTGCTGATCCCTGTTGGGGCAGGTGTGAGATCAGCCTTGTTTCCCTCTTGCTGATGAGCAGGGAGAGGAGCGTCCCTGAGCAGAGGCTGGAGGTGTCTGTGAGTTCAGGGCGTGTGGAGAGCAGCTGTGCGTGCAGGAGCTGGTGCTGGCAAGGGGAAGGAGTCAGCTGGGGCCCAGAGTGCAATGGGGGCCTGGCTGGCCCCAGGCTGTGGCCCTGGGCCTGGCTCAGGCAGGACACAAAGTGTGCTGGGAGCAGCCTCTTGCCCCCAGGGCAGGCAAAGCTGAGGAAGGTTCGGCCTTCCCTGACCATGGCTCCTGTTCTTGCTGCAGCCAGCAAAGCCTCAGCAAGGAGCAGCCCAGAGCAGTGCAGGGAAAGGCCTGGAATTGCTGCTGCCTCAGGCCATTGTGGCCTTGGAATTCAGCGTGTGTCCCACTTTTCAAAGCTGGAGCCATGTTTATTGAGCTAGAGAGAGCACAAATGAGAGGTTGAAAAGGGATGAAAATTTTCTCTGATTTCTTGTCCCCTCCCTGCTAGAAATCCAGGGGAAATTGGAAACCATGTCCAGTTTGTGCCTACATCGCCCAGTGGAATTGCTGTGGGGTGAGGATTTCTAAGGGGGAGTGAGGAAGGCTAGAAACCAAACCCACAGGAGATCCCTAATAAGAGCTCCTCAGGCAGGGACGTTAAATCAGAGCCTTTGAGCATCCTTTGTCAGAGAACTGATCTGCCCCTCAAGGACGAAACATCAGTAACCCCGTGACATTGTACTTTCATTACCTATTACATAGAGGAGGAATTTGCAAGGCCCCTGCAACCCAAGATGGAGAAGAAATTCAAGCGTCTCTCTGGAAGAATTCAAAGTCTGAAAGAACACGTACAGGAATGGCCAGAGTACACGAAGCATGATCTTCAGCTTCTCAAAGCACATCTGGAGAAGGAACAAGGTGAGCAGGGCCATTGCCAAGCAGACTTCCATTCCTCTGAAGGCAAAAGCCGCTCTAGAGCCCAACCACCCTGTGAGCTGATCCTGCTCAGCTGGTCAAAGGGGACAAAGAGGGACAGTCCTTCCTTGGGGAACAGCTTTTGTGATCCATGGCACTGAAACAGCTCCATGCTGGAGTGTTCCCTGCAGGCGCAGGTGGTCAAAGTCCCTCTCCTCTGCCTCACCTTTGCAGAGGGTGTGTGCTGGGAGTTCTCTCATTGCCTGATCCTTGTTAAGGTTGTCCCCATTGAAGTCGTGTCCCTGTCTCTGTCCCTTTCCCCAGTGCCCTTCTCCTGCTCCCCACTGCTGGTGCCATGTTGGGGCAGGTGTGAGATCAGCCTTGTTTCCCTCTTGCTGATGAGCAGGGAGAGGAGGTTCCCTGAGCAGAGGCTGGAGGTGTCTGTGAGCGCAGGGCGTGTGGAGAGCAGCTGTGCGTGCAGGAGCTGGTGCTGGCAAGGGGAAGGAGTCAGCTGGGGCCCAGAGTGCAATGGGGGCCTGGCTGGCCCCAGCCTGTGGCCCTGGGCCTGGCTCAGGCAGGACACAAAGTGTGCTGGGAGCAGCCTCTTGCCCCCAGGGCAGGCAAAGCTGAGGAAGGATCGGCCTTCCCTGAGCCTGGCTCCTGTTCTTGCTGCAGCTGCAGCCAGCAAAGCCTCAGCAAGGAGCAGACGAGAGCAGGGCAGGGAAAGGCCTGGAATTGCTGCTGCCTCAGGCCATTGTGGCCTTGGAATTCAGCGTGTGTCCCACTTTTCAAAGCTGGAGCCATGTTTACTGAGCTAGAGAGAGCACAAATGAGAGGTTGAAAAGGGATGAAAATTTGGTTTGTTTCCCTGTCTCCCCCCTGCTAAAAGTCAGAGGGCAAAGGGAAAACCATTTCCAGATTGTGCCTTCATGGCCCAATGGAATTCCTGTGGGGTGAGGATTTCTAAGGGACAATGAGGGAGGAAGAAGACACCCACAGGAGTGCCTTAAACACAGACCTCCTGTCAGGGACGTTAAATCAGAGCCTTTGGGCATGTTTCTGTCAGAGAGCTGATCTGCCCCTCAAGGAGTGACCCAGTGACACTGTTCTTTCTTCACAGGAAACAAAGAGGACAAAATTGCAAGGGCCCTGGAATCCATGATAGAGAATGTGTTCCAACATCTCTCTCAGATAATTCAAACTGCTGAGGAAGATTTACAGGAGAGGGATGGGTTCTGAACGCATTAGCTTCAGCTCTTCAGAGCACACCAGGAGAAGAACCAAGGCAAGCAGGTGCATTGTTAAGCAGGTTTTCATCCTTCTGAAGGCAAAAGGTGGTCTACAGCCCAACCACCCTGTGAGCTTGTCCTGCTCAGATCTTTAAAGGGGATGGGGAGGGACAGTTCTTACCTGGGTAGAGGCCCAGAGAAGCCCACCTTAGTATGGGATGCACCACCACGATTCATCCCATGACTGAAGTCAGCTTTTCTGGGCCTCTCAGCTTTTGTGATCCATGACGCTGAAACACCTCCATGCTGAAATGTTCTCTGCAGGCTCTCAACACCCCTCTTTGCTCTGTTGTCCTTGAAGAGAGTGTGTAGGTAAGACCTGACATGTGGTAAATGGATCCAAGTCCTCCTACCCACTCACCTTCTTCATAACAGAGTGTTGTCTCCCATGGCCCATGGATGCTGTCTGGGGAGATGGAGGGAGAGGATCCCTACTCTCCATCCTGCCCCCCAGGCCTTTGCCAGGCCCTCAGGAATGCCCACAAGGCCTGTGCTCTTTCCCTAACCTGCTGCAGTCAATCCTTCCAAACTAATTCGAAGAACCTGGTAAGGAATTAGTCCAGGCTCAGGGCTGACCTGCTGCAAAGTCTCTCTGCAGAGAAGGACCAGGGGATGCTGATGGCCAAAGAGTTTTCCAAGAGTCAGCAATGTGTCCTTGTGGCCAGGAAGGCCAATGGCTGCCTGGGCTGCCTTAGGAAGAGCTTTGCCAACAGGCCAAGGGAGGAATAGCCCTGGTGAGGCACATCTGGAGCTCTGTGTCCAGTGCTGGGTTCTTCAGTACAAGAGAAACCTGGAGTTCTTGGGACGGCCCCAGCTGAGGACTACAGAGGTGATCAGGGGACTGGAGCATCTGTCTGGTGAGGAGAGGCTGAGGGAGCTGGGCCTGTTAGGTCTGGAGGAGAGAAGGCTAAAGGGGGACCTCATCAGTGGACAGAATGTTTGAAGGGTGGGTGTCAGGAAGATGGAGCTGGGCTCTTCTTGGTGATGCTGAGTAATGGGATGAGAAGCAAAGGAATTTCCACCTAGACACAGGGAAGAAGTTCATCACTGTGAGAGTGACTCAGCACTGAAACCAGTTCTGAGAGAGATTGTGGAGACTCCTTCTTTGGTGGTGTTCAAAATCCAAGTAGACATAAATCTGCCTAATGGTCTCTAGGAGACCCTGTTTGAGCACGGAGTTTGGATGAGAAGACCTCAAGTGGTCCCTTCCAATCTTACCCATGTGGTGATTTGTGATGATGGGAGGGGCTTTTTAATCCTCTCTCCCCTCAAGTGACAGGACTCCAAGGAACGGCTGGAGCTGTGTCAGGGGAGGGTTAGAGTGGGTATCAGGAGAAGGTTCTTCCCCCAGAGGGTGCTGGGGCACTTAACAGGCTCCCCAGGGAATGGTCACAGCCCCAAGGCTGGTGGAGCTCCAGGAGTGTTTGGACAATGCTCCCAGGCACAGGCTGGGATTGTTGGTGATGCCGTAAAGACCCTAGAAATAAAACAACACACTTTTCGGAAAAGATTAGTATAAGAGCTAATATAAAGGTGGGTCTTGATTGGAGGCCTCCAGGGGCAGGTATGGAAAGTGTCCCCAAAATGTCCACCCCGCATGGGGATGCATCCACTTTTATAAGTCTAGGAAATTAGCATATTTGACTAAAATCACCAATTAGAGACATAAGAAGTAAAGTCATTTACCCCAGTTCAGCCTGCTCTGAATCCTCCCCCCTCAGATGGAAACTAAACTTGGTTTCTGAAAATGTGTCTTGAAGAGCTCCCAAAAAGAACCAAGACAGGATAGAGGCCTTGTACCTCCCAGGGCTTAGAGCTCTGGAATGTGTTTTGTCTTTCTGCCTAGGGAGAAGGAAGGGAAAAGTATGGAACTAGCTACTAATACAGTAATAGGCTACAAATATATGTGTAAAGAATACAGAAAATATATATTAAAAAAGACAAAAATCGTTCGGCACCATTTCCCCCCTTTTTTTAGAGCCAAACAAGACTCCACCTTGTCTAGTCTCTACTCCATATTTAACCACAGCATTGTGTCATACAGCCAGCTATTATGCAAAGAATAACTAGAGATATAAGTAGGATGAACAGTTTCTTTTATCCAGGCCCAGTTTGGTAACCATGAAATAAGTGTATGGAAGATATATTCAAGGTTCATTCAGGGATCTCTGCCAGCCACTTTGGCTTCAGTGAGGCGAGTCAGGACTTGGAATGGTTCTTTCCACTTAGCTTGTAAAGGTCACTGTCTCACCATTTAACACAGAATCAGTCTCCAAGCTGGAATAGATGAGCAGGTGCTTCCAGTCCTATTGGTCTGGATAACATGATGAATCTCTGGAGCTTCTGCAAAGTGGAACTCAAAAGCTGCTAAATACTTCAGGAAGTCAATTTTCCCTTCATATATGAATTTTTCCTGCAGTAGACATGATTTGATATGGCCTGTCATGCAATATTTCATAAGGGCTCATGCTGTCTCTCTGCCTTGGTTGTATGTGGAATCTCAGCAGGGCCGTAGGCAAGGCTTGAACCCATGTCAGGGATGTCTCTTGACAAATTCTACTAATCTGTGTTTTGAGGGTTCTACTCACACATCCAGCCTTACCACTCGTCTGGGGTGGGTAGGCAATTTACAGATCCCAAACCATTCCCAACATTTGACTAACTTCCCTGACCACTGGGGACCAACCCCAAAGGAACCCCAAACCTTTGGAATTATATGATTGAGTAAAACATTCACCACCTCCCTTGCTGTCACATCATCCACTAAAGGTGTCAACTAACACCAATCCATACCTGTTTCCTTCTATGCTTGGTAACTCAGCTGAATCCATTTGCCAGTAATCTCCAGGAAAATCCCCTGTCTCTGCTATTTCCAGCACAACCCTTTCGCTTATGTTTGGGTTGTTTCTATAGCAGATTTCACATTTGCTTACTATAGATTGTACAATATCAATTCTTTCCTTTTCTCTTACTACCTTCTTCAGATGTTCTTAAAGGTTTTCTCTTCCCCTGTGAGTGTTTTCGTGTCCTTGCTGAGGTGGGACTACAATCTGTCCCTCTGGTGTAACTGTCCATTCACTTTCCTTGATTTCAGCCTTTGTGCCAGACAACTGATGGTCCTTCTGATAACACTCTGGGGAAAACCTTAACAAATCAATTCCCCTCTGTGGCACCACTGTTAAGATGCCTTTTTCTGCAGCCTCTTTTACTGTTTTATCAACAAAATGATTCTCTCATTTGGGAGTTGTTTCCCTGTTTTGATGAACCCTGCAATGCATAGAGGCTGCTTCTCTAGACTTCCAAACACTCTGTAGCAGTGCATGGATCTGGTCAGTGTCTTCAACCCCATTACCTTGCCCAATTGCCAGTCCTCTTTCCTTCCAGATTACTTAGCTCAAATCTAGATTTTCCATTGCTGTCATCAGTTCAGATCTCTGTGATGATACATTTGATTGCAAGGCTTTTTGCCTGGTTACCTGGTTCATGGCTGTCACTGCATAACCTGGCTTCTGTTTGCACACAGCTCCGTATGGAGGCAGGTCTTTCAGGTCTGGTTTGCTGGAATAAGTTTCTTCCACAGTCTTCAAACAGTCCTACTCAGATACATTATCAGTTAGTGTTGGAACAGAGATATACCAGGATTGACAGCAAACATTTTCAGAATAACGTCACCTTGTTTCAGTAGCATGGCACAAGGGTACATGTCCTCGATGTTCACAGAACGAATTTACAGGGAGCCAGATGCAACTGTTGGATGCAGCAATTCTTGGCTGCTGCTTGGATGCAGCAGTTCTCAGTTGCTGACTTCTCCAGTTCTCCAGTTCCTTTGCCAGTGCATTTCTGAATACAGTTCGGCTGTGCCTTAAAGCCTTAGACAGGACAGTCTTGATGAGCTGACTCATTTTCCCCGTTTCAGGATTCTTCCTTGGCCTTTCTTATTCACAGAGATGCAGGAGAAGGTATTTTTAGCATTTAATTCAGTAAACCATCCTAAACTATCCGTTATTCTCCTGCTTTTGCAAAATTCCAGCTATCCCCATCCCCATCCCCATCTCATCCACCAGGCAATGGCAGGAGCCACCTCGGCCCCTCTCAGAGCGGCTGTTCCCCCTCTTCTGTCACGGGGAGCGCGGCCGCCCCGCTAACGGAGCCGTCCCGGGAGTCCGGGGGCCGCCCCTGCCGTAAAATCGTGGAGAACCTTTCCACAGCTGGAGCACAGGACGTGGGCGCCTCCTCCCTCCCCTGTAGCGGCGTGGGCCGAGCCTTTCTCAGCCGCTCTGTGAACCCTGCAGGAATTGGGGGCCCTTCCCCGCCTCCGCCATGGAGCGGGGCCAGGCCCCTCCGGCTGCTCCGGCCCAGGCGTCCCCAGGCAAAGTCCCCGTTCAAAACCTGCGCGTGTTAAACACGAAAGAAACTCTCGCTTTGTATTTTTGCTTTTCTCCACCTGTGAACAATCTCAGCTGGTGCACACACACACTTGCACTCTCCACCTCCCCTTGGCCGAGCTGGGGGCGGGTTGGAAAAGCAGCGAAGGAAAAAAACTTGGAGAAAGCACTCCAAAAGCAAGTCACTCCCATACCATGCCAGGTTTTCTGGTATGCTAGCAATTATCCACTTTCTATAGACACAATGCACAACAGACACACAGATATATAATACTAATTACACAGTGAAAAGAGCTGCTTTTATATGATCTCCTGTGGGATCCTGGGATCATGGTTCCTCACCCAGGGCAATTCTTAGGCTTGCCAGCAGGAAAGAATTCCTTGCAAGATGCTTCTGGCCCAGAGGAAGGGTACCAGGTTCCCTCATCCCGTCTGGGTGTGCCACAATAACTGTTGCCTTTTTCAACCTAGAAATGAAACTCAAGATAATTTTTGTATGGGAAGTAATGCAAAAGTGGATCTTTATTGAAGGCCTTCAGGGGCAGTTATGGAAAGATATCTATAAGAGCCCACCCCTCATTGGGGTGCATACAGTATTTATAAGGTCATGAAATCAGCACATTTGATTAAATAAAACACCAGTTAGGAGGACAAGTGATGATTCAGTTCCCCCCCCAGGTCAAGCCCCTTCTCTGGAGCCCCCCTGCCTCGGCACTGGCTGTGCTTTGTCCATGAAATGCATCTTGAAGAGTTGTTCTCAACATTTGGTTCCCAGGAAGAACCAAGACAGCACTGGGGCCTTGTACCCCCTGGGGCTTCGAGCTCTGGAATTTGTGTTTCTGCCTAGGGAAAGGCCATGGAAAAGTACAGGGAAAACTAGTTCTTAATACAGTGGGCTCCAGAGCTACAAATACATGTGTGATGAATACAGAGAGCATAGAAAAGAAAAAAAGGCAAAAACCAAAACACCATCAGCAGCCCTGGCTGCTGAGCCCAGGTTTGGGCTGAGTTTGGCTGTGGCCCAGCTCCATCCTCCTGCGGGGCTCAGGGCCTGTTGCCAGCAATGGCCAGCCCTGCCCGGCCTCTCTGCTGGCCCAGAGCTCAGCAGAGCCCGGGGCAGGGCTGTCTGTGCAGCCCCACAGGTGCCACGGGCTCTGCAGGAGCTGGCAGAGGCTGCCCAGCAGGGAGGTCATGGGGCACAGAGCCCCAAGGCTGCTGTGGGCACCACAGCACAGGGGCCGTTCCCACCTGCAATGCTCCTGTCCTGGGCTGGGCTGCACAGGGGCTGTGGCACCATGGCTGGGCCAGCACAGGGCCACAAAGGGGCCACGGAGCCACTTCCAGGGCTGACAGCACAGCCAGGGACACACAAGGAATTGCTGGGCATGGCCTGGGCTGGGCAGGGCTGGCTGTGGCAAAGGCAGAGCTCAGCTGGCCTCAGTGGCTGCGGGAGAAGTCAAGAGCTCAAAGAGCCTCCATGGCTGTGCTGGAGACCAAGGCTGGAGGAGGGAAATGCAGGGCTGCTGTGGGATGGGGAGGGGGATTTAATTCCAGCAGACACCTCAGTTCTCTGATGATCCCAGGACGATGCTGGTCCCTGTTTCAGACTGGAGCAGAGCAGATGTTTTTGGGGCAGGAGCCCTCCGGGGCTGTCAGGGACCTGCAGCTTGCCAGGTGCTCTGCTCTCCCTCAGCTCCTCTCTGAGAGATGCCAATCCCAGGTGGGCACCTCAGGGCACTGGGGCCCTACAAGTGGCACTGCCTGTTCATGGGCATGCAGCTGATGTCTGCCTGGAAAGGGGCACAGGTTTTGATACTTGTACATTTCATAATATACAAGCACATCGTCATTAACTGGGTCATTTGAATACTAAGAAATGGCAAAGTTTTCCCACCAGGAACTTTTCCTGGAATTTGCTGGAAGTTTACTAATGTCAGGAGAAGAAATACTGGTCTTCCCCTCTACTTGTGTTGCCAATATTCAGTCTATTATTTCCTCTCCCTCTTCCTTCAGGTGTTTCCAGCTCTCCTGTTTCAATGGCCATGTCTAAGGACATCTCTTCACTAGACCAGCTGGATCTATGTCCTTCCCGTTGCTCCCAGATTTCCTCCTCCAGATGCTCTCTGGTCATTCAAATGCCTCTCCCTTGACTGGCTTCATGTTTTGAACTTCAGGGAGTTGCCCAGTCTTTCAGAAGTTTAAATAAATATCACATTAGTCAACAGCTTAATTGCGTTTATGTCTATCACAGAATTCCCTTTCCTTATGTCTTAGTCTAAAATTCTTCCTGTATGGAAATCCCTTGTGGATGCTGGGCATGTCAGATGCTGCTGGGACATCACAGGGAGCTGAGGGAAGAGCTGTGGTGTTTATTAAACTGTATCATGTTCAGCTTCTGATGTTGGCAAGAAACCCTTCGGTGCCTCTGAGTCTCACCAGTCCCTGAGCCCCAAAGGACACAAACCTGCTGAGCTGTGGTTCCCACTCCAGTGGCCCTTGGACCTTGGCTCTGCTCCGGAGAGCTCTTCAGCCACTTTCTCTCTTTTCCTCCCTCTGGGCATGGAGACAGCTCGTGACTTCAGTGAGTGACTCGTGTGTGCAAAGAGCAAATCTGGGCAGAATCGGGGCAGGGAGGCTTTGGGGGGACCTTGGCATCTGTGCTGGGCCCCTGAAGCAGCAGCTCTGCAGTAGTGGCCACCAGGCCGGGTTGCCAAGGGAGGCTTCTGGCCGTGCCCTGGGAGCAGCTGCTGCCGCCAAGGTGCCTCTGGTGTCTCAGCTCTCCCTGGCACAGCTCCCACCACGGCACCCTGCACTTGTGCCCGAGGCCTTCCCTGTGTTGGGGCTGGCCTGGGGCCTTTCCTTCAGCGAGGTCTGCCCTGGTCCTGGCACAGGAAAGGCCATTCCTGCTGGAGCAGGAGGCTCTGCCTGCAATGAGCTCAAACAGCTCCAACAAGGCCCTGTTTGCAAAGCCCCAGTGGGAAATGAAGAGGGGGGGGTCATGCTGGTTTTGGTGTGAATAATGCTGAAACCAGCCTGACTCTTCCATCCCAAGGTTCAACATCCTGAGAGGGAGCTGCAGCTGTGGCAGAGCTGGTAAAATCCCCAGAGAAAGGAACAACCAAAAGACACCACTGAGAACTTCTGCAGGGCTGCTGAGCTGGCACAGCCTGGGCACATCTGACTGACTGGGCAGCACTTCAGGCTAGAAAAGCCCTGTCCCAAATTTTAACAGCAGCGTCTCCTGACATTTCCCTTCTTGAGGGGGAGGTAGAGATTCCTTCCTGGAGTGGGGACACTCCTTAAGGTCACTGCTGAAGGCTGAGCCAAAGGGATTTGCCCACAGTAGTTTGCCTGGGGGAGTGACATCAATCTCTGCTTAATAACTGGTTTTGCTTTAATACAATTGCTTCAGAATTGCTTCCAGTTTAACCCTGAGTATCCCTCAGAGGAACAGTCATGCAGTTCCTCAGGGTTCTCATTTCATGAGGAATCTGGGATGCAAATGGCCTTGTTAGGAAGGACAAAAGCAGAGGAGATGGACTAGAAATTATTAGAAAAAATTACCTTTCTTCCAGGCAAAGTTCACCAAGTCATTCCCTGCATTTCTCCTTTTCAGATTCTTTCTGTCATCTACTCTGGGAGGTCCAACTTGTTCTGGTGCTTATCATGAACTGATTGTGCTCTTGATTTATACAAGTGCAAGAGATGTAGAATGATCTAAACTGAACACAGAACCAAACCACCTCTGCCAGCCCATTTTCATGTTCTAGATCACTTTCCAGCTATCCATGGAGATGTGTGAATGATCATCACACAATTCTCCATTTCTGGCTCCAGGCTCTGGAGAGTCTTCCTCTGAATTCAGTCAGGGTCGCACTCCCTGACAAGTCCTGGTACCACCTCCTGTTTTCTTAGCTTAGAACAATCACAATGATACCCTTACCAATGGCACAGCTCTCCAGCCTTCAAGGAAAAGAAAGGACAAGCTGTAAAGTTCTCCAAACATTTGTCCTGCTTTGCTGCAAAAGTCATGCTGCACTCACAGTGTGCAAAGCCAAGAGAAGCTGCATTTGGTGGCAAATCTTGTGACAGAAGCTCGACCTCGTTCTCCAGGAAAGGTTCTTGAAAAGAGCAGACAGGACTGTGAAGATTCCTGGAAAACTGACACAGCTTTCCAGAAGTGAAATGAAATTGGAAAGAAACAAACCAAGATGTTTTCCTCCATTTATTTCTATGCTCCCCTTTTCCATGTTGCACCCTATCTCCATGCCATGAATTCCAAATGGATCTCACCTCCAACATCTATGACTTGAGAGTTTTAGACACTAAAATATCATGAGCTACACACAGTTTGCCTTCCCCTCTTTTTGTCGGAAAGCAGTGCTGGAGACATAAGTGCAGTGCTTGGGTCGGGTACGAATCCTACAGACAGGGAATGTGCCCTGACTGTGTCTGACCCTCAGCAGGGACAATGCACAGCAGCGACCGAGGGGACTCCTCTGCCCCTGTGCAGGAGTCAGGACTCTGGATCTGGGCTCAGCACGGCAAAGTTCCCATGTTTGAACAGACTCGGGGGCTGCCCTCGGGGCGCACAGGACTCGGGCATGGGGCGTGTGGGGCGAGCGTGGAATGGACACGCGGACAAACGGACACGTGGACAAACGGCCTCGGGGCTTCACCTGCAGCGACGGCACCGGCAGCAGCGGCACCAACTCTACGACACTCGGTGTCTCTTTCTATTGCTCCTTCTCTCCCTCTCCCTCTGTCCCGCACCCTCTCCCAGTCTCCCTCGCCCGCTGTCCCCCTCCTCTCCCGGTCTCTCCCCCAGCCGGGCCAGGCTGCCCCGTCCCCGCCCCCGGCCCCTGGCGGTGCCGCCCCGTCCCCGCCCCCGGGCGTCCCGCCGCGGTTTCGCCTCCGCCCGGCTCTCGCTGGCTGTGGCGCTGCTGGGCGGACTTCAGTGCTTGGGGCTGGGGCAGCACCGCCGACCTTTGGCTCCGCCTGTCCCGAGCCTGGCCCCGGCCCCAGCCCCGGCCCCGGCCCTGGCCCCGGTCCCGGCTCCTCCTGGGGCCCGCGGAGGACACACGCGGCGTGGCCGCTCCCGCCGCCTCTGCTGCGGCTTCCCCGACCCGAGCTCCCCCGCTCGGCAGCGCGGCCGCCGGCTCCAAGCCGCCGCTGTCCCGTTCCAAAGAGCAAACGCCTGGGGATGCCCAGCCCAGGACAGTCGGGGGGTGCTCGGGGGCCGTGTCCGGCCCCAGGCCGAGCGCTGACAGCCGCGTCTCGCCCGCAGGGAAGGTGCAGCGGGGCCTGAAGGAGCAGTACCGGGTGGGTTCGCTGCTGGGGCGCGGCGGCTTCGGCAGCGTCTTTGCGGCCACACGGCTCTCGGACGGCGCCCCGGTGAGTGGCGGGGCCGGCGGCGGGCGCAGGAGGAGGGGGGCGCAGGAGAAGGAGGATGGGGCTCGGCAGGGCGGGCGGCGAGCTCAGCCCTCTGCTCCCCTTGGCTTGCAGGTGGCCATCGAAAGGGTGCCACGGAACCGCATCCGGCACTGGGGCGAGCTGGTGAGTGAGCGGGTGGCCAGCGGCAGAAGCCGAGCCGTGCCGGGCGGCCAGGAGCCGGGGCCCGGCAGGGTGGGAGCCGCCGGGACGCCTGCAGGGAGAGCGGCGTGGGGCCAACGGAGGGCGCAGAGCATCCCGGGCTGGGTGAGGGCCTCCCCGGCATGGCCTCAGCCCCACTGATGGTATCGTGCTCCTCCCGCAGCCCGACGGCACCAGCGCACCGCTGGAGATCGTGCTGCTGGACAGGGTGTCCATTGGCTTCCCTGGTGTGGTCCAGCTGCTGGAGTGGCTTGAGCTCCCCAGCGATGTGCTGATGGTGATGGAGCGCCTGGAGCGGTGTCAGGACCTGCAGCGTTTCATTCGGGCACGGGGGTTCCTGTCCGAGGAGGTGGCGCGGGGGCTGGTCCCTTCATCGTAGGATTGCTGCAGGTGGAAGATCAACAAGTACCCATTGCTACCAGGACAGTGCACCGGAGGCAGTATCGTACCAACCGGGACTCCGTGACTCCTATCCATGAACTAATTCATCGACTAGGGAGCCAAGGAGTTATCAGCAGGACCCGCTCACCCTTCAACAGCCCCATATGGCCAGTGCAGAAGTCAAATGGGGAATGGCGGCTGACAGTGGACTATCGGGGCCTGAATGAAGTCACAGCACCTCTAAGTGCTGCCATACCAGACATGTTGGACCTCCAATATGAGCTAGAGTCAAAAGCAGCCAAATGGTATGCCACGATTGACATTGCTAATGCATTTTTCTCAGTCCCTCTGGCGGCAGAGTGCAGGCCACAATTTGCTTTCACTTGGAGGTGTGTCCAGTACACCTGCAACCAACTGCCCCAGGGCTGGAGACACAGCCCCACCATCTGCCATGACCTGATCCAGGCTGCCCTGGAACAGGGTGGAGCTCCGGAACACCTGCAATATATTGATGATATCATTGTGTGGGGTGATACAGCAGGAGAAGTTTTTGAAAAAGGGAAGAAAATAATCCAAATTCTTCTGAAAACTGGTCTTGCCATAAAACAAAGTAAGGTGAAGGGACCTGCACAGGAAATCCAGTTTCTAGGAATAAAATGGCAGGATGGGCACCGTCATGTGCCTACAGAGGTGGTGGGCAAAATTGCCAATATGTCTCCACCAGTTAATAAGAAGGAAACACAAGCTTTCCTGGGCCTTGTGGGGTTCTGGAGAATGCACATTCCAGGCTATAGTCAACTTGTGGGCCCCCTCTATCGAGTGACCCAGAAGAAGAAGGACTTCAAGTGGGGCCCTGAGCAGAAATAGGCCTTTTGTTGGGAAATGGCCATTTCTGGCTGCACAGACATAAGGTATAAGTGAGCAATCCAGACTCCATAGATAAGTGTTAGGCCTCTGCTCAAGGCTGTTCTCAAAACAACTGTGGGAAAGGGAGACATGAGAGCTGTAAACAAAGTGCAGGTGTCTAGAGATTAGCTTGGCAGAAGAAACTGTTGATGTTATTGCCTTCTGAGACCAGTCTGTGTTTTAATTAGATTAGAGAGAAATCCCGTGTGAAACTTCTGTAAGTGAATAATATTTTGAGCACGTAAGGTAGTATAAGTATGTGCACTGTCTGACAATAAACGAGCTTGATTTATGAACCACATTGGATCGTCGTCTTGCTCCTCTCGCCGACAAATGGTGACCCCGACGTTCGGCACGGAGCCGACGTGCGGGACCGGACCGGCGGGATCGGGAAAGCACCGGTAGCAGCGACCGGGGAGCTAAGATCTATACCTTTTGCGCGACGACGGGGAGATCCGATAGCTCGGACCTCGGGAGAAAGGTCCGCCGCCCGAAACGGCTACACTCTGAGAAGCTGCGTGGCGATCGCAGATTCAGCGGATAGACGCGGCGCGGGAAGACGCGGAGGGGCCGGCGCGGAGGGACGCAGAGGCCGTTGCGATCAGCTAGAAGTGGTTAACCAGCTGGACGAAGATGGACAAAGAGGTAGCCGTAGACTTATTAACACGCTTTTTAGAAAAGCAGGGAGTTAGCAAAGACACCTTAAAACAGGTGACAGGATTAGTTACGTTAGGAGTAGAAAAGGGTTGCTTCAGGGACCCTAATACGATCTTAGACCTGCCTGAATGGCGGAAATATGGGGATCAGTTGTTTGAGGGAATTCTAGACAGCAACAAAGCATGCGCGAAACTTGGGAAGCCCTGGAGGGAGGTAACGACCTGTTTACAGAGGTACCAGACTGAGAAAAAAGTTGCTGCCGTAGCCATGGAAAAGTTAGAAGGGGTCACTGAAGGGAGCGGGGGGACCCCGGGAGGGGAGCACCCTATCCCGGGAATGCTCGGCATTGGGAACGAAACGCCTAGCTTGCCGGCCGTAGGGAAGTGTGTGGTTCTGGGGGTGCACGGGTCGCCGCCCGATCGCGGCGCGGCCCCGGAGGCGGGCGCTCCTTCCGCGGAGCAAGCGGCCGCCGCGGCGCGCACGGAGCAAGCGGCCGCCGCGGCGTCCGCGCCGCCGCAGCCGGAGGAGGGGTGTCCGCCCCTCCCCTGTGCACCGGCCGAACTCCAGGAGGAAGATCAGCCGGCTTTGCCCCCCACCCCGGGCGATTTTATGCCTTTTCGCACGGGGCCAGAAAGCGGTGTCCCTTCTCGGCATGAGCAGCCGCCCGCACGCCAGCAGCCGCTTGCGCCCCCCCCCTTGCTGGGTGGAGGCGGAGGCGGAGGCTCTGCTCCGTTTCGCGTTGGGAACGGGAGACGTAGAATTAGCTGGGCGAAAGTGGAGCAGAAAGCTTTGGAAGAGGGCGATGTGAAACTAGCTCAGGACGCTAGAACTTTGAGCCGAGCAGAACTGGCATTTCCAGTGCTGTTTGAGACCCTGCAGGATGGCATGCAGCAAGCGACTCACACGGCAATCGATTGGAAGTTACTCATGCAGTTACGTACCACAGCGAGTCAGTCCGGGCTGCACGGGGAGCCCACCAAAATGATGTTAAACTATATTTGGGGAAGCGTTATACTGTGCCCCGAGGACATCAAGGGAATTGTTAGGATGATCATGACCCAGTCGCAGCAACTGCTGTGGCAAGCTCACTGGCAGCAGCTTTGTAACGAGGTTGCTAATCAACCTCGGCAAGAGGGTGACCCCCTGCGGGGAGTCATTCCTGAACAACTTATGGGTCATGCACAGTGGTCCACCATCATAGCGCAGCTGCAGTTAGGGGCTGACATTCTGCTAGAATCTATGCGAACAGCAAGGGAAGCTATAGACAGTGTACGTACTGCCCCCCCCACGCCCTCCTATATGGCCATTAAGCAGGGCAAGGAGGAATCATTTGCCGCCTTTGTGGACAAGGTCTCCGAAGCTATTACAGCTTCTGGGGTGCCTCAGTGGATGCAAGGGGCACTGTTACGCCAGTGTGTTCTCGAAAACAGCACTCGGCAAACAAAAAACATTCTAGTTATGCTTCCTGCAGACGCTACCATTGAAGTGATGTTAGAAAGGATGAGCCGAGTGCCGGTGGGAATGCAGGCATTTATAGCAGAAATGGTCACCGCCATAGGGGACAAAGTAGGTGATATGATAGTCCAGGCCCAGACGCAGGCCCTTGGTGCAGTGGCGGGTGGGTCGCGCCTAGGCAGAGAGCCCCGGTGCTTCAGGTCTGGGGAAGAGGACGGAAGGGATGGAGATAGATGAAGGACAGCTGACAGTCCAGGACCTCTTCTAACTTATAATCTCTGTGAGAGAATTGAACTGTGATAATTCCGCTATGCGGAATCTCCTAAAATGGACTTGAGACTGTAGATTAACCCTGAGAGCGAGAGTGGCCTTTCAAATACCCGGCTGAGAGACAATTAAAAAGGGCGCTGTGAGACATGTTCAGTGATAACCGGACAGCCGCCCCCGAGACTGTGAAGACAGCTTTGCAATCGGACTCGCTTCTACAATCCGTCAGGGAAGAAGAAACAGAAAAGTGATGTACTGGAGGAATTTCTACATGTTTAAAAGGTTAGAGAGCTCGGCCCGCGAGCCTCCAACGGCACCCCCTCCCCCCCCCCGCAGCGGTTTCGGATTTCTCCCCGCGGCCGCTGCAGTAAGCGGCGGCTCCTGCCCGGCGACCCCTGCCCTCGGCTCCGGCGGCAGCTCAGTGCGCCGGGGGTGGGAGGCTGTGGAGCCGGCAGCGGTGGTGACACGGCGCGGCAACCGCCACCGTTTTTCCGTGCGCCGGGCGGGCAGCGAGGAACCTCTTTTCCCAGCATCGACTAAGTAACAACAGTTTTCCCTAGCCACCGGGACCGCGCGCAGCTCGCTTGCTGGCACCGGAAAACGGGAAGGAGAGCGCGGCCGCCCGCCGTGCTCCAACAGTACCGGCCCAGCACTCTCTGAGCCTGCGCCCTCGACCGCCGGTGCTCCTGAGTCAACCCCTGGGTGCACTTTTAATAGGTCGTTTTTCTGCAAGTATCAAAGACTGTTCATATTGTCTCGTATACTTGCTGCTGACTTTACTGGTGGAATTTGTGTTAACAAGAAGAAATCTGGGAAATCTAGGTTGCTACAGGACTTGCACTTAGTCAGTGCAAAAAGAAAAAGGGGGAGAAAGGGAGGACGGAGAGAGTGAGAGTGCTGGAGTGACTGTTTACAAGCATCCAGCCCACAGCAACAATTCAGCAAAAACAAAGGATTGAAAACGTGGCAGAACTGATCCAGAGGGGACGCAGCAGAATTGTACACCTAACAGGCCGGTGCCAAAGCGCAGCCGAGGCCGAGCAGAATAAGGAAGTTTGGGCGAAATGTAAACTGATTAATAAGCTAGAAGAAACATTTGAATAAATAACATGTGCAAACTTGTAGACTACATATTAAGAAATGTTTAAGTTAGATTTTCCTTGAAAGACTCTTGAAAGTTAAAGTTAAGTAGTGTATCTTTTATCAAAAAAAAAAAAAAAAGTAAGACAAGAAGATTGCTTGTTGGAGCAAAACTGAGCAGTTTGTTTCTTATAGTGATAGTATTAGAATAAGATTTCAAATATTTCTGTCTTGATTTTTTTCATTCTGCAAAATCCTGCATGTTTTAGAGTGGTAAGCCTTAGTAGCAGAATTTGTCAGGAAATGTATACCTTTGTATTGTTTGTTAATTAATGATGGGAATTGTCTTGCTAGATAGAAATGAATGACTGGAATTGTAATCTGTTCTTACTGTTTTTCCTGTTTTACTTTGTTTCAATGAGTGTTTGAGTTTTATACCTACAGCTGAACTTAGAAGTACAGTGATCTCGGAGAAGATGGAGCAAAGAAAGGATGGATCTGTGTGCTTGCAGCTTGCAACACTGTTTTCAAACATATCCCAAGCGATCACCCCTGGTGTATTAGTACTTATAAATATATTGTTAAAGTTTAAATGCTATTAGGTTTGTTAAGTTCTGTTACAGTTAAGTATTACAACTAGATTTTATAAGAGTTAACTACAACTATACATAGCTATGTGTGTTATAGCAAGGATTAGGTTCTGTTAAGATTACGTACGTAAACTCATGCATATGCAATCTTTTAATTATCATGTTCATGGTACCATGGTCTTTTTAGTCAAAAGTAGTTGACAACATCTGTTATTTTACAGTCTGCACAACCTGTGTTATGTTTGTGTAACTGTCTCTATTATTTGCTCAGATTTAAGTAACCTTCTTAGTTGTTGTTTCTAACAGTTTTCTCATAAGATCTGTGCTAGGGAAATCCTCCAGTTAGAGCCCTGGCCCTGGCCAAGCCTTGACTCTCCCTGGTCGGACATCTACCAATGGACCCAGGTGTTTCTGCATCCAAATCGTATTTAAGTCGGGTTTGACTTAATAATTGGAATTTATATCAGCTGGATCCTTTTTGGGGTGGACTTGGAGACCCTATCCGGAAGGGCTTTCCATGTCTTCACTGAAACAAGGCAGCTGTTGCAGACCCTGGATGTTAGCATAGTATTCTAGACTTCAGTAAGGTATTAACCTAATTGACAGCCTTCAGAGACAAAGCAATTGAGACTAATTCACAAGATCACCTTAGAATGTTTAGCACATAGGTGTTGGAAGTATTCTTATGTCTAGTTATGTGTGTTTCTTACTGCGCTACCTATGACAAATGGCTGGTAATGCCATAAACAAACTCATATTGATTAAAACAGAAAGGGGAATTGTAAGGTTGCAAGTATGTGTGTTAAATCACAAAAAAGATACAGATAATTGTACACTTAAAGTATGCCTTTAAGAGACTGGTTAACAAGCTTAAGTTTTAAAGACTGATTAGTGAACTTTGTAAAAATGGAATTGATAGTTTTAGTAATTATTATAATCATAAGTGTATTATTGCCATGTGTAGTTAAGTATTTGATGAATACAGTAGAAGAAAAAAAAAGGTGTAAACCAGGCCTGGATTGCTCAAAGAAAAGAAGGGGGATATGTTGGGAAATGGCCATTTCTGGCTGCACAGACATAAGGTATAAGTGAGCAATCCAGACTCCATAGATAAGTGTTAGGCCTCTGCTCAAGGCTGTTCTCAAAACAACTGTGGGAAAGGGAGACATGAGAGCTGTAAACAAAGTGCAGGTGTCTAGAGATTAGCTTGGCAGAAGAAACTGTTGATGTTATTGCCTTCTGAGACCAGTCTGTGTTTTAATTAGATTAGAGAGAAATCCCGTGTGAAACTTCTGTAAGTGAATAATATTTTGAGCACGTAAGGTAGTATAAGTATGTGCACTGTCTGACAATAAACGAGCTTGATTTATGAACCACATTGGATCGTCGTCTTGCTCCTCTCGCCGACAGCCTTTGAGCAAATCAAACAGGAAACAGCTCGTGCCCTTGGGCCTGTTTGGACAGGACGAGATGTGCAAAATATACTCTACACTGCAGCTGGGGAGCAGGGCCTCACCTGGAGCCTCTGGCAGAGGACTGCAGGAGAAACCCGAGGTCAGCCATTAGGATTCTGGAGCAGGAGTTACCGAGGATCAGAAGCCCACTATACTCCAACTGAAAAAGAAATACTAGCAGCTTACGAGGGTGTTCGAGCGGCCTCAGAAGTTGTTGGGACAGAAGCGTGTCTCCTCTTGTCACCACAATTGCCTGTCCTACACTGGATGTTCAAAGGAAACATTCCCTCTGTGCATCATGCAACCAGTGCTACATGGAGTAAGTGGGTGGCCTTAATTACACAACGAGCCTGAATGGGAAAACCCAACTTCCCAGGAATCCTGGAAGAGATTTTGAATTGGTCAGAAGCCAGAGATTTTGGAGCACTGTCTGAGAAGGTGACTCATGCCCAAGAAGCACCACCATATAACGAGTTACCAGAAAATGAAAGAAGATGATATGCTTTATTTACTGATGGATCCTGTCGAGTGACAGGAAACCATCGGAGGTGGAAAGCTGCTGTGTGGAATCCCACATGACAAGTCATTGAGGCCACTGAAGGGGAAGGTGAATCAAGCCAGTTTTCAGAGGTGAAAGCCATCCAACTAGCCCTAGAGATTGCTGAGAGAGAAAAGTGGCCCATACTCTGTCTCTAGACCAACTCCTGGATGGTGGCTAATGCCCTATGGGGATGGCTGCAGCAGTGGAAGAAAAGCAACTGGCAGCGCAGGGGGAAACCCATCTGGGCTGCTGCATTGTGGCAGGACATTGCTGCACGGATAGAAAACAAGACTCTGAAAGTGCGTCATGTAGATGCCCATGTGCCCAGAAGTTGTGTCACTGAGGAGCAAGAAAAAGGCAATAATGAACAGGGATGGTGTCAGTGCTCAAGCATCAAGTTTACTATTCCTCCTGTCCGGACCTCACATTCTGCTGGAATGGAGATCACCTGGAACAATGTGAAAGGACAGGAGATAGTAGTTAATGTTATAGGGATGGTATAAGGATGTAGCTTAAATTGCATGTGTGAGTAGGAAAGGGTTCTAGAAATGAGAATATATAGATTATATGGGATCCGAGCATGACGCAAATGGTATGGAATGAAGGGTGCAGATTGTACTGGGTCTGATTGGGGTAAAGCTCACAGCCCTTACAGTGCTTTGCTTTGCATTGGTAGCTGGTGTTGATAACAGAGCAGGGTTTTGGCTACTGCCAAGCAGTGTGTCTTAGGTTACAATGGTATGGATTCTATCACCGTCTTCATGGGATGTTGGGGCCGGGTGGGGCAGTGTTCCTGGCTCATCCCTGATGGCCCCAGGGCATGTCTTCTCATGGGCCAGCTGCTGGAGCCAGGTGGGGCACTTTGCTTTGCTCATTCCTAATGGCTGCAGTTAATGGGCCACTGAGTCCCACTGATAAACTCCATCATCCCATTGTGAGATGCTCCACCCAGGGTGAGGAACCAAGCATCCCTATCTGAATATAATCTGGAATTGGAAACACCACAAAAAGTCAGCTTTTCCACTGCATTCCCAGAGGAAAATCAGACCTTCTACACCACCACTGGACCTTCAGAGGAGAACTACACCTTTCACAGGATTGCTGCTTCAACAGAACCACATCTATCACTCCAGAGGACTGCAGCCACCACCTCATTGGACTGCTACCAACACCCTGACCAACAGGGTGTCAGGTTGTATTCTGACTCTGTCAGTGTTTTTGTACTATTGTATTTATTTTAATTTTCCTATTAAATTGTAGTTCTGACTTTCAGTCTCTCACTGATTTGCTTTCAAACTACCACATTTTTGGCGCCCAGTGTAGGGCAGAGTCCTGAGGAAGGTCAGAATTACAATCTTGTGTTCTAGAGTCCACCTATTCACCATGATACTCAACATACTTATGTGGGTCCTGTACCTTGCTCTGTATATATTTCCACAAACAGGGAACTACCTGCCCGTAGTAATGCTCCTGTGTAGGCCGGGGTATCGTATAAAAATTGCTTTATTAGTTTACTATGTCTGTTGCATGATAACCTCCGAGGCAATGAACACCATTCGGAATATATACTCAATTTTGTTTGCTTGTCCTAGTCTGGGCTGTTCCATCTGGGGCCTCCTCAACCATCGCACCCAGCCCCTAGGGGAAAGAGTAGAGAATGGTTTCTTTCAGCCTTTCAGACCTGACACAACAGTTTTTGAAAGTATTGAGTTCCCTTTGGATGTCAAAGATGGTATCATCTTGCTGTCAGTTCTGCTTTGTCTTCTTTGTACAGCCTGCACTGTGTACACCATGCTTAGGGTCAGAACAATGCTCGATGTGGCACAGTATCCTCAGGATGAGGAAATAAAAGCAGCAAAAGAACAGGCACCATATCTAAACAAACTATCATGGAGGAAAAAGAGACCGAAAGAAACGACAGCGTCTCCACACAAAACCATCACCAAGCCAGAACAGCCTAAACCAGTAGAAGTTGCCCCCCTTCAGAAAAAGAAATCCAAGAGCAAATCAGCCCGCACAGCGATCGATGAGGAGGAGGCTGGACCTTCGCACCAAGCAGAAGAGACAGAGCCAGAGATCATCACTCGCTCTTTATCCCTGGGTGAGCTGCGTGACCTACGGAGGGAGTTCACCCGCCAGACAAGTGAATCCATCCTGACCTGGCTGCTTCGCATCTGGGACGCTGCAGCCAATGACACCATGCTAGATGGAAGTGAGGCCAGGCAACTTGGATCCCTGACCCAGGATGTGGTCATTGACCAGGGCATTGGGAGAACCAAAGAAATTCTCAGCCTCTGGCGGCGACTGCTGGCAAGTGTAAGGGACAGATACCTTTGTAAAGAAGACCTCCAGGTGCACCAAGGAAAATGGAGCACAATGGAACAAGGTATCCGATGCCTGAGAGAATTGGCCATGCTGGAGATCATTTTCTCAGAAGATGAGAGATTCCCTAAGAACCCAGATGATGTCCGATGCCTGCCACAGATGTGGTTGAGATTTGCACAGCTTGGACCAGAGATATACTCCCGTTACCTAGCAACACTGCAATGGAGGGAAGGAGCGGACAAAGTGGGAGTATTGGTCAACAAACTAAGAATTTATGAGGACACTGTCACTGCCGCGTTATGCACCAATGTCTCATCAGTGGAAACAAAGCTGGCTGAGCACGTCCGGAGCTTGGAAGAGAAACTCAGAAAGGAGCTGAAGCAAGAAATTCACCACATCTCGCCAAAACCAACAAGGGTCTCTGCTATTAGGAGCCAACATTCCCCAGCCAGAGAAAGAAGATACACTCCACGAGGTAACCTCTGGTTTTTCCTTCAGGAGCATGGAGAAGACATGAGGAAGTGGGACAGAAAACCCACCTCTTCCTTAGCAGCCCGAGTACGTGAACTGAAAAGAGGAACAGCTACCACAAGAAGCCCACCTAGAGTCAATGCTGCTCCGGTCTCTTGTGGACAGAACCCTGAACAGTATAGGAATGATGATATGACCGATCCTCTTGAAGGGACCTCAAGAACATTTTTACAGGAAGAGAGCAACGTGTACCATGATCAGGAATAGAGGGGCCCTGCCTCTAGCCAGGTAGAGGAAAGGGACAACCGGATCTATTGGACTGTGTGGATCCGATGGCCTGGCACGTCTGACCCACAAAGATAAATGGCTTTGGTTGACACTGGCGCTCAATGTACCCTGATGCCATCAAGGTATGTGGGAACAGAATCTATTTCTATTTTGGGGTGGCAGGAGGATCCCAGCAGCTGACTGTATTGGAAGCTGAAGTAAGTTTAACTGGGAATGAGTGGCAGAAACACCCCATCGTGACTGGCCCAGAGGCCCCATGCATCCTGGGCATAGACTGTCTTAGAAATGGGTATTTCAAAGACCCAAAAGGACATTGTTGAACTTTTGGGATAGCCGCAGTAGAAACAGAAGACATCCAACAGCTAAATACCTTGCCTGGTCTCTCAGATGACCCCTCTGCTGTGGGACTGCTGGAAGTTGAAGAACAGCAGGTACCAATCGCCACGGCGACAGTGCACCGACGGCAGTACCGCACAGACAGAGACTCTATGGTTCCCATCCACGAGATGATTCGTAAACTAGAGAGCCAAGGGGTGGTCAGCAAAGCTCATTCACCCTTTAACAGCCCTATATGGCCAGTGCGTAAGTCCAGTGGAGAATGGAGACTGACAGTGGATTATTGTGGCCTGAATGAGGTCACACCACCACTGAGTGCTGCTGTGCCAGACATGTTGGAACTTCAATATGAACTGGAATCCAAGGCAGCAAAGTGGTACGCAACCATCGATATTGCCAATGCCTTTTTCTCCATTCCTCTGGCAGCAGAGTGCAGGCCTCAGTTTGCTTTCCCCTGGAGGGACGTGCAGTACACCTGGAACAGACTCCTCCAGGGGTGGAAGCACAGCCCCACCATCTGCCATGGACTGATCCAGGCTGCACTGGAAAAGGCTGAGGCTCCAGAACATCTGCAGTACATCGATGACATTATTGTATGGGGGAATACAGCAGAGGAAGTCTTTGAGAAAGGAAAGATGATCATCCAGATTCTCCTGAGAGCTGTTTTTGCCATCAAGCAAAGTAAGGTTAAGGGACCTGCTCAAGAAATCCAGTGTTTAGGCATCAAGTGGCAAGATGGACATCGCCAGATCCCGACAGAAGTAGTCAACAAGATCACTGCTATGTCCCCACCTACATACAAGAAGGAAACCCAGGCTTTTCTAGGAGCTGTAGGGTTTTGGAGAATGCATATCCCGGAATACAGCACGATTGTAAGCCCTCTTTACCTCGTGACATGAAAAAGAAATGATTTCCAGTGGGGTCCTGAGCAACAACAAGCATTCGAACAAATTAAGCAGGAGATTGCCCACGCAGAAGCGCTTGGGCCAGTCAGAACAGGACAGGATGTGAAAAATGTGCTCTACACTGCGGCCGGGGAGAATGGTCCATCCTGGAGCCTGTGGCAGAAGGGACCTGAAGAGGCTCGAGGACGACCACTTGGGTTCTGGAGTCGGGGATACAAGGGATCTGAGGCCAGTTATACCCCAACCGAGAAAGAGATTCTTGCGGCTTATGAAGGGGTTCGAGCTGCCTCGGAAGTAATTAGCACCGAAGCACAGCTGCTTCTGGCACCCCGACTACCAGTGCTGGGTTGGATGTTCAAGGGAAGGGTTCCTTCCACACACCATGCTACCGACGCCACGTGGAGCAAGTGGATTGCGCTGATCACACAGCGAGCCCGGATAGGAAAGCCTAATCGCCCTGGGATTCTGGAAATTATAACAAACTGGCCTGAAGGTGAGACTTTTAGATTATCTTCTGAAGAAGAGGAGGGGTAAGTGACATGTGCTGAGGAAGCCCCATCATATAATGAGCTTCCGGAGAGTGAAAGACGATATGCCCTCTTCAGTGAGGGTTCCTGCCGAATTGTGAGCACTAACCAGAAGTGGAAAGCTGCTATATGGAGCACCAGATGACGAGTTGCACAAGCTACTGAGGGAGAAGGTGGATCGAGTCAGGTCGCACAGCTTAGAGCCATCCAGCTGGCTTTGGATATTGCTGAGCGAGAGAAGTGGCCTCGGTTCTATCTCTACACCGACTCCTGGATGGTAGCTAACGCTTTGTGGGGTTGGTTGAATCGCTGGAGAAAAGCCAACTGGCAGGGCAGAGGGAAACTCATCTGGGCCGCTGAGATTTGGCAGGACATCGCTACCCGTGTATAGAGGCTGCCTGTGAAGGTTCAACACGTGGATGCACATGTACGCAGGAGTCGGGCCAATGAAGAGCATCGTAACAACGAGCAGGTGGACCGAGCTGCCAAACTGAGAGTATCACAGGTGGATCTGGACTGGCAGCACAAGGGAGAATTATTTCTAGCTCGTTGGGCCCATGATGCCTCCGGTCATCAGGGACGAGATGCAACCTACCGATGGGCTCGTGACCGAGGGGTGGACTTGACCATGGACAGCATCTCACAGGTCATCCATGGCTGTGAGACCTGCGCTATGATCAAGCAGGCCAAGCGGGTGAAGCCTCTGTGGTACGGTGGACGATGGTCAAAGTATAGGTATGGGGAAACCTGGCAAATTGACACATCACCCTTCCCCAAACCCGCCAAGGCAAGTGCTACGTGCTGACCATGGTGGAAGCAACCACTGGATGGTTCGAGACCTATGCTGTGCCTCATGCTAACACCCAAAACACCATCTTAGGCCTGGAAAAGCAAGTCTTGTGGAGACATGGCACCCCTGAGAGAATTGAGTCGGACAATGGGACCCATTTCAAGAATGGCCTTATAAACAGCTGGGCCAGAGAACATGGCATCGAATGGATATATCATATCCCTTATCATGCACCAGCTGCCGGGAAAGTTGAACGGTGCAACGGACTACTTAAGACCACCCTGAAGACACTTGGCAGGGGGAGCTTCAAAAATTGGGAAGTGAACTTAGCAAAGGCCACCTGGATGGTCAACACACGAGGCTCCATCAATCGAGCTTGTCCTGCCCAGTCTGAACCCTTGCACACAGTGGACGGAGATAGAGTCCCTGTGGTACACATGAAAAGTATTTTAGGAAAGACTGTTTAGATGAGTTCCACCTCAGACAAAGGCAAACCTATCCGCGGGGTTGTTTTTTCTCAAGGACCTGGTTACACTTGGTGGGTAATGCAGAAAGATGGGGAAACCCATTGTGTACCACAAGGAAACTTAATTTTAAGTGAGAACTGTGTGTAAAGTTTCATTGTATATGTATATATATATATAGGGGGTATTGGTTTGGGTATCACATAGATGGTGATAGAATAAGGGGTGGATAATGTCTTAGGTTACAATGGTATGTATTCTATCACCATCTTCGTGGGATGTTGGGGCCGGGCGTGGCAGTGTTCCTGATGGCCGCAGAATGCTTTGCTAATGAGCCGGTCGTTGGGGCTGGATGGAGCACTTTACTCACCCCCAACATTGCAGCTAGTGGCCCATCATCCCATTGTGAGATGCCCAGCCCAGGGGGAGGAACCAATGTATCCTTATCTGCATATAAACTGAGATTTGAAACACCACAGGCAGTTTCTTTCCACGGGAATCCCAGAGGCAGACCAGACCCTTCTACACCACTGGACCTTCAGAGGAGAACTACACCTTTCACAGGATCACTGCTTCAACAGAATCACATCTATCACTCCCAGAGGACTGCAACTACCTTCTAAGTGGACTACTGCCAACACTCTGACCGACAGGGTGTCAGGTTGTATTCTGAATCTGTCAGTGTTTTTTGTATTATTACATTTTTCCTTTTAAATTGTAGTTCTGACTTTGAGCCTCTCACTGATTTGCTTTGAAACTACCACAGACACTAGTGACTCTATTGTGATACTATAGTGGTTCGAGAGTGATATTATAGTGGCTCTATTGGGACACTCTCGGGGCTCCATTGTGACACTCTCTGGGCTCAATTGTGACACAACGGTGTTTCTATTATGACAGTAGAGTGGCTCTATTGTGACACTAATGTGGCTCTATTGTGACACCATGGTGGCTCTATTGTGACATAAAGGTGCTCTATTGTGACACCCCAGGGGCCCTATTATGACACTAGCGTCTCTGTTGTGAGACAACAGGGTTTCTCTTATGACAGTCTAGTGGCTCTATTGTTACACTAGTGGCTCTATTGTGACACTAGAGTTGCATTGTTGTGACACAATAGTGGATGTACTGTGACACTAGAGTGGCTCTATTATGACACGATAGTGGCTCAATGTAGACATGATTTTGCCTGTCTTGTGACACAATAGTGGCTCTATTGTGACACCATGGTGGCTCTATTGTGACATTATAGTTGCTCTATTGTGACACTAGCAGCTCTATTGTGACAGAATGGTGGCTACATTGTGGAGCTGCAGTAGCTCTCTTGTGACACTAGTGGCTCTCTTGTGACATTACAGTGGCTCAGTTGTGTCTCTATTGTGTCTGCAGTGTCTCTACTGTGACGTTATAGCTGCTGTATTGTGACACAATTGTGGCTCTATTGTGACACTGTAGTGGCTCTCTTGTGACAATAGAGTGACTCTATTGTGACCCTCTAGTGGCTCTATTGTGACACAATAGCGGATCTATTACAACACAATAGTGGCTCTACTGTGGCACTATATTTGTTTCATTGTGACACAATAGTGGCTTTCTTGTGACACTAGAGTGGATGTACTGTGACACTACAGTGGCACTATTGTGACACTCTAGTGGTGCTATTGTGACAGTATAGTGGCCGTATTGTGAGCCTAGAGTGGCTCTGTTGTGACACAATAATGGCTCTGCTGGGACACTAGTGGAACTGTTGTGACACTAGTGACTCTATTGTGATACTATAGTGGTTCGAGAGTGATATGATAGTGGCTCTATTGGGACACTCTCGGGGCTCCATTGTGACACTCTCTGGGCTCAATTGTGACACAACGGTGTTTCTATTATGACAGTAGAGTGGCTCTATTGTGACACTAATGTGGCTCTATTGTGACACCATGGTGGCTCTATTGTGACATAAAGGTGCTCTTTGTGACACCCCAGGGGGCCTATTATGACACTAGCGTCTCTGTTGTGAGACAACAGGGTTTCTCTTATGACAGTCTCGTGGCTCTATTGTTACACTAGTGGCTCTATTGTGACACAGTAGTGGCTGTATTGTGGCACAATAGTGGATGTACTGTGACACTAGAGTGGCTCTATTATGACATGATAGTGGCTCAGTGTAGACATGATTTTGCCTGTCTTGTGACACAATAGTGGCTCTATTGTGACACCATTGGGACATCCCTGTGAGGATCCCCTGTGAGTGTCTGTGACATGCCGGCTCTTTGGCAGCGTGGGCACTGCTGGGATGACCCCATGGGGCACCTGTGAGCGTCTTTGACATCCCTGCTCTTTGGAAGACAGGGTAAGGCAGGGATGTCTGCATGGGGCCCCTTTGGGTAACTGTGACATCTGGGCTCCTTAGCAGCCTGGGGACTCCTGGGATGTCCCCATGGAGGCCTTGTGAGTGTGTTTGACATCCCTGCTCTTTGGCATTCTGGGGATTCTGGGCATAAGCCCGTTGAACCCTTGTGAGCGTCTGTGAGGTGCTGGCTCCTTGGCTGCCTGGAAAGTCCAGGGGTGTCACCATGGAATCCCTTTGAATTTCTCTGACATCTTAGGTCCTTGGAAATGTGGGGACTGCTGGGGTATCAGCATGGAAGCCGCGTGAAAGTCTGTGACATCTGGGCTCTTTGTCAGGCAGGGATCACATGGGATGTGGCTCTGGAGCCCATGTGAGTTTCTGTGGCATGGCAGGTTTTTGGAAGCTTGGGGCCTCCTGGGATTTCAGCATGGAGCCCCTGTGAGTGTGTGTGACATGGCAGCTCTTTGAGAGGCTGAGAACAGCTTGGATGTCTCCATGGTGCTGCTGTGATTGTCTGTGACATCCTGGCTCTTTGGGTGACTGGGGACTCCTGGGATGTCACTCTTGAGCAGCTGTGAATGTTTGTGGCATGCCAGCTCTTTGGGTGACTGGTGACGCCTGGGATGCTGCCACTGAGCCTTTGTGAGTGTCTGTGACTTGCCAGTTCTTTGGAAGCCTGGGGACACGTGGGATGCTTGATGGAGACCCTGTGAGTGTCTGTGACATGCCGGCTCTTTGGCAGCATGTGGACACATGGGATGTGTGCAAGGGGCCCCTGTGAGTGTCTGTGACATTGCAGCTCTTTGGCAGCCTGGGCACTGCTGGGATGACCCCATGGAGAAGCTGTGAGTGTCTTTGACATCCCTGCTCTTTGGAAGACAGGGTAAGCAAGGGATGTCTCCATGCGGCCCGTTTGGGTAACTGTGACATGCTGGCTCTTTGGCAGCCTGGGGACTCCTCGGATGTCCTCATGGAGGCCCTGTGAGTGTGTTTGACATCCCTGCTCTTTGGCATTCTGGGAATTCCGGGCCTAAACCCATGTATCGTGGGTTGACCCCGGCTAGTTGTCAGGTGCCCACTCAGTCACTCTTTCACTCCCTCTCCCACTGGGAGAAGGGAGAGAATAATATTGAAAAAGACTATCATGGTAAGAAAAGGCAGTTTAATTACATGGGGGAGAAAATAGAACATGCAAGCTGAGGCTTGCCCGTGCAAGAGCTAAAGGGAAAAACAATCAATCTCTACTTCCCATCAATAGCGATGTCCGGACACTTTCTGGGAAGCAGGGCTTCAGCACGCGTGACGGTTGTTCAAGGAGGCAATCATGGACCAGCCCTGAGTGCCTCCTCCTCCTCTCTTCCTTCCCCTAATATATCTGAGCTGATGTCATATGGTATGGAATATCCCTTTGGCTGACTGGGCTCAGCTGGCCTGCTGGTGTCCCCTCCCAGGATCCCGTCCACCCCCATCCCCATCAGTGGGGGAAGGAATGTCATAGGGACAGCACAGCTTGGCAGTAGCCAAAACACTGCTCTGTTATCAACACCAGCAACCAAAGCAAAGCCCAGCAGTGTAAGGGCTGTGAGCTTTACCCCAGTCAGACCCAATACAATTTCCACCCCTTATTCCATACCATTTGCATCATGCTCAGAAGTCCTTTCCTACTCACACATGTAATTTAAGCTACATCCTTAAACCATCCCCATAACGTTAACTACTATCTCCTGTCTTTTCACATCATTCCGGGTGGTCTCCATTTCCAGCAGAATGTGGGATCAGGGCAGGAGGAATAGTAAACTTGATTGTCGAGGACTGGCACCATCACTGTTCATTGTGGCCTTTTTCTTTCTCCTTGCTGAAATTCGTTCTTCGTCAGCTCATGTCCCTTCTGCTACTTACATCCTGCAACATACAACTTGCAACACACGTTATTCTTACCCCAAGGTTAAATCACCTTGGGGTACACACTGGGTCTCCCCATTCTCCTGCATTACCCACCAAGTGCACCCAGGTCCTTGGGCAAAGACAATCCCACAAATGGGTTTGCCCTTCCCCATGGGGGACGCAACCCACACTGACTTCCCCAGCCACTTTCCTATGTGTAGTGCAGGAACCTTGTCTCCCTCCACAGTGTCTAAGGGTTTAGTTTGGGTGGGACCAGGGCGGTTAACAGATCCCCTAGTATTGACTAGCCAAGTGGCTTCTGCCAAGTTCACATCCCAATGCTTCCATGTCCCATTACCTAGTGCCCGTAGCATAGTTTTTAACAGTCCATTATATCTTTCAATCTTCCCAGAGGCCTGTGGGTGATAAGGAATATGATATATCCACTTAATGCCATGCCTCTTTGCCCAGGAGTTAATAAGATTATTTCGAAAATGAGTCCCATTGTCTGACTCAATTCTATCTGGGGTTCCATGTCGCCACAAAATGTGTCTTTCAAGACCTGAAATTGTGTTCTGAGCCGTGGCGTGGTTTACTGGGTACGTTTCCAGCCAGCCAGTTGTGGCCTCCACCATGGTGAGGATGTAACTCTTGCCTTGGCGTGTTCGTGGCAATGGCCCAATGTAATCAATTTGCCAGGCTTCACCATACTGGAACCCCAGCCACCTCCCTCCACTCCAAAGAGGCTTCACTTGTGTGGCTCGCTTGATGGCAGCGCATGTTTCACACTGATGAATAACCTGTGTGATGGCCTCCATGGTCAGATCCACCCCTCGATCACGAGCCCATCAGTATGTTGCATCCCTTCCAAGATGCCCTGATGTTTCGTGGGCCCATTGGGTGTCAGAGACTGAAAATAGTTCATGCCTCAAACATTGATATAAAGTTTTGATCAGAGAAGCTTCCCTGAAGATACCTGACTGGGACTTTGGACTGAGCTAAACTGCTGAGATTAGATAAAGGGAAAAGCCTATTGTTCAATCATCTCAGGGAGAAAAGTGCGTCCGCAGAAGCTGAAACCACCAGCTGTGCTGAGAGTCGTTTCTGGCTGAGTTTGGGGTGGGGGGGGCAAAGCACAGCTCACAGAAGCCACGTTTACACAGCCCTTCCCCAGCTGAAAGGGGGGAGGAGGATGGCGTAACCTCTGATCAGAGGCAATACACATGCATCCTCCAGTACACAAACTGGCCCAGCTGTGAAGCCTCCCCAATCCCACCAGCCACATCCACAGGACTCTCACGTGAGAGGCAGCTGAGGGGGAGTCACAACCTATCACAGACCCCCCAAAGTGCTCCCCAGATGCCTTGCACCACAGGACTGCACGTGATACAAGCAGAGTCTGCTGCTGGAAGCTGCCCCCTCCCCTAGGGGGACATGCCCAGACATCTCCACCTGGCCTGAGGGTATATCAACCCATGGCATTCTGTGCTTTTGGGGGGACTTCCACCATCGAGACTACCCAAAGAGGACATCAGGACACCAGCGGGACCCACAGAGTGGTGATACTTCTTTGTCCCTGTCCCTCTCTGTCCCCGCCCCCCCATTTTTCTCTCTACTCTCCCTTTTCTCCCTTCTTCTCTCTCTCTCTCTCATATTTACTATCAAATAAAACCCATACTATTGATTGGCATATGGTCTCGCTTTTACCTTAATTCAGGCAGAGGTATCTCTAAAGAACTTTAATAATTAGATCGTAACATTGGGCTATAAATAGCTCACACTTTCTCTCCCAATCTAGGTCCACCTGAGCTATTCCAATTTTGGTGGCCTTATCTACCCGTTCATTGTTTTGATGCTCCTCAGTGGCACGACTTCTGCGCACATGGACATCTACATGGCGTACTTTCACAGTCATGTTCTCTATCCGTGCAGCAATGTCTCGCCATCAAGCAGCAGCCCAGATGGGTTTTCCCCTGGGCTGCCAGCTGGTTTTCTTCCACTGCTGCAGCCACCCCCACAGGGCATTAGCCACCATCCAGGAGTCAGTATAGAGATAGAGTATGGGCCACTTTTCTCTCTCAGCAATCTCTAGGGCTAGTTGGATGGCTTTCACCTCTGCAAACTGGCTTGAATCACCTTCCCCTTCAGCAGTCTTAATGACTTGTCGTGTGGCATTCCACACAGCAGCTTTCCACCTCCGATGGTTTCCTGTCACTCGACAAGATCCATCAGTAAATAAAGCACATTTTCTTTCATTTTTTGGTAACTCATTATATGGTGGTGCTTCTTGGGCATGAGTCACCTTCTCAGACAGTGCTCCAAAATCTCTGGCTTCTGACCAATTCAAAATCTCTTCTAGGATTCCTGGGAAATTGGCTTTTCCCATTCGGGCTCGTTGTGTAATTAAGGCCACCCACTTACTCCATGTAGCACTGGTTGCATGATGCACGGAGGGAATGTTTCCTTTGAACATCCAGTGTAGGATGGGCAATCGTGGTGCCAAGAGGAGACATGCTTCTGTCCCAACAACTTCGGAGGCCACTCGAACCCCCTCATAAGCCGCTAGTATTTCTTTCTCAGTTGGAGTATAGTGGGCTTCTGATCCTCGATAACTCCAGCTCCCGAATCCTAATGGCCGACCTTGGGTTTCTCCTGCAGTCCTCTGCCAGAGGCTCCAGGTGAGGCCCTGCTCCCCAGCTGCAGTGTAGAGTATATTTTGCACACCTGGTCCTGTCCGAACAGGCCCAAGAGCCACCGCACGAGCTGTTTCCTGTTTGATTTGCTCAAAGGCCTGTTTCTGCTCAGGGCCCCACTTGAAGTCATTCTTCTTCTTCTGGGTCACTCGATAGAGGGGGCCCACAAGTTGACTATAGCCTGGAATGTGCATTCTCCAGAATCCTACAAGGCCCAGGAAAGCTTGTGTTTCCTTAGTAACTGGTGGAGACATATTGGCAATTTTGTCAACCACCGCTGTAGGCACATGACGGCGCCCATCCTGCCATTTTATTCCTAGAAACTGGATTTCCTGTGCAGGTCCCTTCACCTTCCTTTGTTTTATGGCAAGACCAGCTTTCAGAAGAATTTGGATGATTTTCTTCCCTTTTTCAAAAACTTCTCCTGCTGTATCACCCCACACAATGATATCATCAATATATTGCAGGTGTTCCGGAGCTCCACCCTGTTCCAGAGCAGCCTGGATCAGGCCATTGCAGATGGTGGGGCTGTGTCTCCAGCCCTGGGGCAGTTGGTTCCAGGTGTACTGGACATACCTCCAAGTGAAAGCAAATTGTGGCCTGCACTCTGCCACCAGAGGGACTGAGAAAAATGCATTAGCAATGTCAATCATGGCATACCATTTGGCTGCTTTTGACTCTAACTCATATTGGAAGTCCAACATGTCTGGTACGGCAGCACTTAGAGGTGCTGTGACTTCATTCAGGCCCCGATAGTCCACTGTCAGCCACCATTCCCCATTTGACTTCCGCACTGGCCATATGGGGCTGTTGAAGGGTGAGCGGGTCCTGCTGATAACTCCTTGGCTCTCCAGTCGACAAATTAGTTCATGGATAGGAGTCACGGAGTCCCGGTTGGTACGATACTGCCTCCGGTGCACTGTCCTGGTAGCAATCGGTACTTGTTTGTGGTGGTGAGAGAAGCAAGATGTTGACTCAGTATGAGTGATAAATCAAGCTCGTTTATTGTCAGACAGCGCGCATACTTATACTTGTCTACATGCTCAAAATATCATTCTCTTACAGAAGTTTCACACGGGATCTTTCTCTAATCTAATTAAAATACCAAACTGGTATCAGAAGGCAACAACAGTAACAGTTTCTTCTGCCAAGTTAATCTTTGGACACCTGCAGCTTGTTTTCAGCTTTCATGTCTCTCTTTCTCACAGTTGTCTTGAGAATAACCTTGAGCAGAGGCCTAGCTTTCATCTAAGGGGCCTGGATTGCTCACCCACTTTATGTCTGAGCAGCTGGAGAAGGATATTCTCCAACATATCCCCCTACTTTTCTTTGAGCAATCCAGGCCTGGTTTACGCTTTTTTCTACTGTATTCATCTAACACTTAACTTCACATGGCAATAATACACTTATGATTTTAATGATTACTAAAACTATCAATTTCATTTTTACAAATTTCACTTACCAGTCTTTAAAACTTAAGCTTGTTAGCCAGTCTCTTAAAGGTGATTCTACTATCTGTATCTTTTTCATGTTTTAACACACATAGTGTAACCTTAAAATTCCCCCTTTCTGTTTTAATCAGTATGAGTTTGTTTATGGCATTACCAGCCATTTTTCATAGGTAGCGCAGTAAGAAACACACATAACTAGACATAAGAATACTTCTAACACCTATGTGCTAAACATTCTAAGGTGATCTTGTGATTTTTCATTACCCAATAGTTCAGCAAATGAGTCTCAATTGCTTCGTCTCTGAAGGCTGTCAATCAGGGTAATACCTTACTGAAGTCTGGAATACTATGCTAACATCCAGGGTCTGCAACAGCTGCCTTGTTTCAGTGAAGACATGGAAAGCCCTTCTGGATAGGGTCTCCAAGTCTACCCCAAAAGGGATTCAGCTGACGTAAATTCAAATTATTAAGTCAAACCTGACTTAAGTATGATTTGGATGCAGAAACACCTGGATCTGTTGGTAGATGTCCGACCAGGGAGAGTCCAGACTTGGCCAGAGCCAGGGCTCCAACTGGAGGGATTTCCCTAGCACAGATCTTACGAGAAAACTGTTAGAAACAACTAAGACGGTTACTTAAATCTGAGCGAATAATAGATACAGTTACATAAACATAACACAGGTTGTGCAGACTGTAAAATAACAGATGTTGTCAACTACTTTTGACTAAAAAGACCATGGTAGCATGAACATGATAATTAAAAGATTGCATATGCATGAGTTTACGTACGTAATCTTAACAGAACTTAATTCTTGCTATAACACACATAGCTATGCATAGTTGTAGTTAACTTTTATAGAACCTAGTTGTACTACTTAACTGTAACAGAACTTAACAAACCTAATAGCATTTAAACAACATATTTATAAGTATTAATACATCAGGGGTGATCACTTGGGAGATGTTTGAAAACAGTGTTGCAAGCTGCAAGCACACAGATCCATCTTTTCTTTGCTCTATCTTCTCCGGGATCACTGTATTTCCAAATTCAGCTGTAGGTATAAAACTCAAACACTCATTGAAACAAAGTAAAACAGGAAAAACAGTAAGAACAGATTACAATTCCAGTTATTAATTTCTATCTAGCAAGATAATTCCCATCATTAATTAACAAACAATACAAAGGTAACTCATTGTGTGTATCTAATTTGGTTTACAATTTGGGTAAATCTAGTTTACCACTCGTTTAGATACAGCTTACTAATCAGTTTACATTTTGCCTAAACTTCCTTATTCTGCTCAGCCCCGGCCCTGCTTTGGCTCCGGCCTGTTAGGTGTACAATTCTGCTGCGTCCCCTCTGGATCAGTTCTGCCACATTTTCAATCCTTTGTTTTTGTTGAATTGTTGTTGTGGGCTGGATGCCCGTGAACAGTCATTCCAATATTCTCACTTTCTCTGTCCTCCCCATCTCCCCCTTTTTCTTTTTGCACTGAATAAGTGCAAGTCTTGCTGCAACCTAGATTTCCCATATTTCTTCTTGTTAACACAAATTTCACCAGTAAAGTCAGCATCAATTACATGAGACAATATGAACAGTCCTTGATACTTGCAGAAAAGCGACCGATTAAAAGTGCACCCAGGGGTTGACGCTGGAGCACTGGTGGTCGAGGGCGCTGGCACAGGTGTAGAGAGTGCTGGGCCGGTACTGCTGTCGGAGCGCGGCGGGCGGCCATGCTCTTCTTCCTGTTTTCTGGTTGCCAGCAGGCGAGCTGCGCGCGGTCCCGGTGGTTAGGGAAAACTGTTGTTATGTAGTTGATGCTGGGAAAAGAGGTTCCTCACTGCCTGCCCGGCGCACAGAAAAGCCGTGGCTGTTGCCATGCTGTGTCACCACCACTGCCAGCTCTAGGGACGGGCAGCCGCATGGTCTCTGCAGCCTCCCACCCCCGGCACACTGAGATGCCGCCAGAACCGAGGGCAGGAGCCGAGGGCAGGGGCCGCCGGGCAAAAGCCGCCGCTGACTGCAGCGGCCACGGGGAGAAATTCGAAACCGCTGCGGGGGGGGGGGTGGCCGCCGTTGGAGGCTCGTGGGCTGAGCTCTCTAACCTTTTAAACATGTAGAAATTCCTCCAGTACATCACTTTTCTGTTTCTTCTTCCCTGACGGATTGTAGAAGCGAGTCCGATTGCAAAGCTGTTCTTGCAGACTCGGGTGCGTCTGTTCGGTTATCACTGATCGCGTCTCACAGTGCCTTCTTAATTGTCTCTCAGACGGGTATTTGAAAAGCCACTCTCGCTCTCAGGGTTAGTCTACAGTCTCAAGTCCATTTTAGGAGATTCCGAATAATGGAATTACCACAGTTCAATTCTCTCACAGAGATGATAAGTTGGAAGAGGTCCTGGACTGTCAGCTGTCCTTCATCTATCTCCATACCTTCCGTCCTCTTCCCCAGACCTGAAGCACTGGGGCTCTCTGCCTAGGTGCAACCCACCCACCACTGCGCTAAGGGCCTGCATCTGGGTCTGGACTATCATTTCACCTATTTTGTCTCCCATGGCGGTGACTATTTCTGCTATAAATGCCTGCATTCCCACCAGCACTCGGCTCATCCTTTCTAACACGACCTCAATGGAGGCGTGTCGTGGTTTTAGTTTGCTTATTCAGGTTTGTGGCTAAATGCCAGCACACTTACCTAAATTTTCTTGATTGCTTGTTGTGAGATAAGGATTAGGAGTAGGCAAAGCAGGCTCAAACTTTATAAAGTACAAAGAAGTTTTATTAATATATCTAAGACAAAGGGAAAAAAGGAAAAAAAACTCAAGAAAAAAACCAGAACAAACTCCCCAGACCACCCCTCCTTCCCCACCTCTCCATTTCATTCTCCCTGACAACATACAAAAGACAACACCTTGACCTCCAGTCAGTTTACCACCTCAGAAACAGCTCTTGTTCCAGTTCATTTAGGGAGAGAAGTTTCTTTTGCTTAAACCATGGATCTTCTGTAAGAAAAATACAGTTTTTATGGGTCTTCTGCCTTACCATTAACCGCCGCCCGGAGTAAAGTCTAGCTTAATGGTGGATCTCTCCCACACCAGTAGCCTTCCCACAGCCACTTGGGTGGGTTATGAACAGTCTACAGGGTACCTGTTTTAAGGATGCCCAGTTCAATTGCAGCAACAAAGAAAATCCCTTCTTCTGTGCTTAGCAACACAGGTTCTCCTGACAACTCAGGTTCTCTAGCATTCTCCCCGGGACCAGTGTTCTGGGTCACAGCCTCTCCTCTCTCTTGGTTCTAGTTTCTCATCAGGCTGTACTTTTTCAACACTTACTTGTCTGTACTTAAGTATTTCAGTTCATTGGCTGCAATAAGAACCTTACATCCCCCTTTGGACTATATCTTCATATATTACAGAGAATTTATTAGCTCAGTCCCCAACCATGGTTCTCCAAAAGAGTTTTCAGCTTCACTCTTGAAGCACTTCCCATGCACCCCCTTTTTAGTATCAGTTCTGCTTTCTTCACTGACTGTAAAGTCTCTGCGCTGCACTATGTAGATGTCCTCACTCGTTCCTCTCTCTGCGAGGAAGGATGGATGTCTGTGAGTTTAGTCCAGGCATGGATAGAGTTAATCCCTCTCTCTCTCTCTCTCTGGCAGTGTGATGATCCCGTGCTCTCTGCCGGGCTGTTTGAACAGGTCCGAGCTGGATGCCAGACGCTCTCAGAGTCTCTGCTTGGCTCTGCCAAGCTGGCTCGGCCTGGTGGGGCCATCTGGGCCCGGGGTGACAGGGCAGGGCCTGGCCCGAGCTGGATGGAGTCTGGCCCGGTCTTTGCCTGGCCCGGCTCTCCCTCTTGTGTAGCTGACACACCGGCTGAGCCTCTCTCCCAAGGCCCGAGCTGTCGGATCCACCTTTCGCCATGCAAAAGGTATATGGATCTTCGCTCCCCGGCCGCTGCTGCCGGTGCTTTCCCGATCTCGCCAGTACTGTCCCGCACGTCGGGGTCACCATTTGTCAGTGGCGAGAGAAGCAAGATGCCAACTCAGTGTGAGTGATAAATCAAGCTTGTTTATTGTCAGAAAGTGCACACTCTTTATAGTGCTGTCCATGCTCGAAACGTTATTCCCCACAGAAGTTTCCCACAGGAGCTTTCTCTATTCTAATTAAAACACCAAGCTGATATCAGAAGGCAACAACAGTAACAGTTTCTTCTGCCAAGTTAATCTTTAGACACCTGCAGCTTGTTTTCAGCTTTCATGTCTCTCTTTCCCACAGCTGTCTTGAGAATAACCTTGAGCAGAGCCCTATCTTTCGTCTAAGGGGCCTGGATTGCTCACCCACTTTATGTCTGTGCAGCTGGAGAAGGATATTCTCCAACATCCTGTCACTTGAGGGGAGAGAGGATTAAAAAGCCCCTCCCATCATCACAAATCACCACATGGGTAAGATTGGAAGGGACCACTTGAGGTCTTCTCGTCCAAACTCCCTGCTCAAACAGGGTCTCCTAGAGACCATTAGGCAGATTTATGTCTAGTTGGATTTTGAACACCACCAAAGAAGGAGTCTCCACAATCTCTCTCAGAACTGGTTTCAGTGCTGAGTCACTCTCACAGTGATGAACTTCTTCCCTGTGTTTAGGTGGAAATTCCTTTGCTTCCGTTTCTGCCCATTGCTTCTCATCCCATTACTCAGCATTACCAAGAGGAGCCCAGCTCCATCTTCCTGACACCCACCCTTCAAACATTCTGTCCACTGATGAGGTCCCCCTTTGGCCTTCTCTCCTCCAGACCTAACAGGCCCAGCTCCCTCAGCCTCTCCTCACCAGACAGATGCTCCAGTCCCCTGATCACCTTTGTAGTCCTCAGCTGGGCTGTCCCAAGAGCTCCAGGTTTCTCTTGTACTGAAGAACACAGCACTGGACACAGAGCTCCAGATGTGCCTCACCAGGGCTGTTCCTCCCTTGGCCTGTTGGCAAAGCTGTTCCTAAGGCAGCCCAGGCAGCCATTGGCCTTCCTGGCCACAAAGACACATTGCTGACTCTTGGACAACTCTTTGGCCATCAGCACCCTCTGGTCCTTCTCTGCAGAGATACTTTGCAGCAGGTCAGCCCTGAGCCTGGACTGGGCCTAGGCTAATTCCGTACCAGGTTCTTCAAATTAGTTTGGAAGGATTGACTGCAGGAGGTTGGGGAAAGAGCACAGGTCCTGTGGGCATTCCTGAGGGCCTGGCAAAGGCCTGGGGGGCAGGATGGAGAGTAGGGATCCTCTCCCTCCATCTCCCCAGACAGCATCCATGGGCCATGGGAGAGAATACTCTGTTATGAAGAAGGTGAGTGGGTAGGACGACTTGGATCCATTTACCACATATCAGGTCATACCTACACACTCTGTCCAAGGACAACAGAGCAAAGAGGGGTCTTGAGCGCTTGCAGAGAACATTTCAGCAGGAAGTGTTTCAGCGTCATGGATCACAAAAATTGAGAGGCCCAGAAAAGCTGACTTCAGTCACAGGATGGATTGTGGTGGTGCATCCCATACTAAGGTGGGCTTCTCTGGGCCTCTACCCAGGTAAGGACTGTCCCCCTTCACCCCCTTTGAGAAGCTGAGCAGGACAAGCTCATAGGGTGGTTGGGCTGCAGAGCAACTTTTGCTGTCAGAGAGATGCAAATCTGCTTGGCAATGGCCCTGCTCACCTCACTTCTTCTCCTGGTCTGTACTGAGGACCTGCAGGTAATGATTTCAGAACCCCTGCTTCTCCTGTGAATCTTCTTAAACAGTTTGAATTATTTTAGAGAGATGCTGGAACACATTCTCTATCTGGGATTCCAGGACCCTTGCAATTTCATCCCCTTTGTTTCCTGTGAAGAAAGAACAGTGTCACTGGGTCACTGATATTTCCTCCTTGAGGGGCAGAACAGCAATCTGACACAAGGATGCCCAAAGGCTCTGATTTAACGTCCCTGACAGGAGGTCTCTTCTTAGGGCACTACTGTGGGTGCCTCTTGCCCTTCCTCATTGTCCCTTAGAAATCCTCACCCCACAGGAATTCCATTTGGCCATGAAGGTACAATCTGGAAATGGTTTCCCCTTTGCCCTCTGACTTTTAGCACGGAGGGGACAAGGAATCAGACCAAATTTTCATCCCTTTTCAACCTCTCATTTCTGCTCTCTCTAGCTCAATATACAGGGCTCCAGCTTTGAAAAGTGGGCCACACGCTTCATTCTAAGGCCACAATGGCCTGAGGCAGCAGCAATTCCAGGCCTTTCCCTGCACTGCTCTGGGCTGCTCCTTGCTGAGCCTTTGCTGGCTGCAGCTGCAGCAAGAACAGGAGCCACGCTCAGGGAAGGCCCATCCTTCCTCAGCTTTGCCTGCCCTGGGGGCAAGAGGCTGCTCCCAGCACACTTTGTGTCCTGCCTGAGCCAGGCCCAGGGCCACAGGCTGGGACCAGCCAGGCCCCCATTGCACTCTGGGCCCCAGCTGACTCCTTCCCCTTGCCAGCAGCAGCTCCTGCACGCAGAGCTGCTCTCCACAGGCCCTGCGCTCACAGACACCTCCAGCCTCTGCTCAGGGAACCTCCTCTCCCTGCTCAGCAGCAACAGGGAAACAAGGCTGATCTCACACCTGCCACAACATGGCACCAGCAGTGGGCAGCAGGAAAAGGGCAGTGGGGAAAGGGACAGAGACAGGGACACGACTTCAATGGGGACAACCTTAACAAGGATCAGGCAATGAGAGAACTCCCAGCACACACCCTCTGCAAAGGTGAGGCAGAGGAGAGGGACTTTGACCACCTGCACCTGCAGGGAACACTTCAGCATGGAGCTGTTTCAGTGCCATGGATCACAAAAGCTGTTCCCCAAGGAAGGACTGTCCCTCTGTGTCCCCTTTGACCAGCTGAGCAGGATCAGCTCACAGGGTGGTTGGGCTCTAGAGCGGCTTTTGCCTTCAGAGGAATGGAAGTCTGCTTGGCAATGGCCCTGCTCACCTTGTTCCTTCTCCAGATGTGCTTTGAGAAGCTGAAGATCATGCTTCGTGTACTCTGGCCATTCCTGTACGTGTTCTTTCAGACTTTGAATTCTTCCAGAGAGACGCTTGAATTTCTTCTCCATCTTGGGTTGCAGGGGCCTTGCAAATTCCTCCTCTATGTAATAGGTAATGAAAGTACAATGTCACGGGGTTACTGATGTTTCGTCCTTGAGGGGCAGATCAGTTCTCTGACAAAGGATGCTCAAAGGCTCTGATTTAACGTCCCTGCCTGAGGAGCTCTTATTAGGGATCTCCTGTGGGTTTGGTTTCTAGCCTTCCTCACTCCCCCTTAGAAATCCTCACCCCACTGGAATTCCACTGGGCGATGTAGGCACAAACTGGACATGGTTTCCAATTTCGCCTGGATTTCTAGCAGGGAGGGGACAAGAAATCAGAGAAAATTTTCATCCCTTTTCAACCTCTCATTTGTGCTCTCTCTAGCTCAATAAACATGGCTCCAGCTTTGAAAAGTGGGACACACGCTGAATTCCAAGGCCACAATGGCCTGAGGCAGCAGCAATTCCAGGCCTTTCCCTGCCCTGCTCTCGTCTGCTCCTTGCTGAGGCTTTGCTAGCTGCAGCAAGAACAGGAGCCATGGTCAGGGAAGGCCCATCCTTCCTCAGCTTTGCCTGCCCTGGGGGCAAGAGGCTGCTCCCAGCACACTTTGTGTCCTGCCTGAGCCAGGCCCAGGGCCACAGGATGGGGCCAGCCAGGCCCCCATTGCACTCTGGGCCCCAGCTGACTCCTTCCCCTTGCCAGCACCAGCTCCTGCACGCACAGCTGCTCTCCACACGCCCTGAACTCACAGACACCTCCAGCCTCTGCTCAGGGACGCTCCTCTCCCTGCTCATCAGCAAGAGGGAAACAAGGCTGATCTCACACCTGCCCCAACATGGCACCAGCAGTGGGGAGCAGGAGAAGGGCAGTGGGGAAAGGGACAGAGACAGGGACACGACTTCAATGGGGACAACCTTAACAAGGATCAGGCAATGAGAGAACTCCCAGCACACACCCTCTACAAAGGTGAGGCAGAGGAGAGGGACTTTGACCACCTGCACCTGCAGGGAACACTTCAGCATGGAGCTGTTTCAGTGCCATGGATCACAAATGCTGTTCCCCAAGGAAGGACTGTCCCGGTGTGTCCCCTTTGAGGAGCTGAGTAGGATCAGCTCACAGGGTGGTTGCGCTGTAAAGCAGCTTTTGCCTTCAGAGTGATGAAAGTCTGCTTGGCAATGGCCCTGCTCACCTAGTTTCTTCTTTGTGTCTGATCTGAGGAGATGAAGACCCTGCATCATGGAGTCCAGCCCTTCCTGTACATCTCTATCTAGAGGTTGAATTTCTTTGGAGAGGTACCAGATGTTGTTCTTCAACCTGGATTCCAGGGCCCTTGCAATTTTGTCCTCCTCCTTTCCTGTGAAGAAAGAACAGTGACACTTGGTCACTGATATTTCCTCCTTGAGGGGCAGAACAGCAATCTGACACAAGGATGACCAAAGGCTCTGATTTAATGTCCCTGACAGGAGGTCTGTTCTGAAGGTGCTCCTGTGGGTGCCTCTTGCCCTTCCTCCCTCCCCCTTAGAAATCCTCACCCCACAGGAATTCCATTTGGCCATAAAGGTACCATCTGGAAATGGTTTCCCCTTTGCCCTCTGACTTTTAGCAGGGAGGGACGAAAAAACAGAGAAAATTTTCATCCCTTTTCAACCTCTCGTTTGTGCTCTCTCTAGCTCAATGAACAGGGCTCCAGCTTTGAAAAGTGGGACACACGCTTCATTCTAAGGCCACAATGGCCTGAGGCAGCAGCAATTCCAGACCTTTCCCTGCACTGCTCTGGGCTGCTCCTTGCTGAGGCTTTGCTGGCTGCAGCTGCAGCAAGAACAGGAGCCAGGCTCAGGGAAGGCCCATCCTTCCTCAGCTTTGCCTGCCCTGGGGGCAAGAGGCTGCTCCCAGCACACTTTGTGTCCTGCCTGAGCCAGGCCCAGGGTCACAGGCTGGGGCCAGCCAGGCCCCCATTGCACTCTGGGCCCCAGCTGACTCCTTCCCCTTGCCAGCACCAGCTCCTGCACCCAGAGCTGCTCTCCACACGCCCTGCGCTCACAGACACCTCCAGCCTCTGCTCAGGGAAGCTCCTCTCCCTGCTCATCAGCAACAGGGAAACAAGGCTGATCTCACACCTGCCCCAACATGGCACCAGCAGTGGGGAGCAGGAGAAGGGCAGTGGGGAAAGGGACAGAGACAGGGACATGACTTCAATGGGGACAACCTTAACAAGGATCAGGCAATGAGAGAACTCCCAGCACACACCCTCTGCAAAGGTGAGGGATAGGAGACGGACTTTGACCACCTGCACCTGCAGGGAACACTTCAGCATGGAGCTGTTTCAGTGCCATGGATCACAAATGCTCTTCCCCAAGGAAGGACTCTCCCGGTGTGTCCCTTTTGACCAGCTGAGCAGGATCAGCTCACAGGGTGGTTGGGCTCTAGAGCAGCTTTTGCCTTCAAATGGATGAAAGTTTGCTTGGCAATGGCCCTGCTCACCTAGTTCTTTCTCTAGGTGTGCTTTGATTTGATGAAGCTCACAGAGTTTGAATTTTTCTAATTTTTCCAATACTATATTTAAAGGCTCTATTTGTTTCTTCAGTTCATTGAAGGTCTCTTCCACCTTGGATTCCAGGACCTTTAAGGTCTGCTCCCTCTTTCTCGCTCCTGTCGAAAAAGATTGGTGTCAGTGGGAAACTGACATTGCATGTTTGAAGGGGAGACCACCCATCCTGCCTGAGGATAATCAAATCCTTTGTTTTAAAGACTCTGCTTGAGGGCCTCTTCTTGGGTTTTCCTACAGGTTGGTTTTTGATTTCCTCTCCTCCAAGCTGTCCTGCTCTGTGCTGGGAAAACCCCATGGCCAGGGCAGCTCTGTCCCCTGGGAGCCTGGGGTCCTGCGCATCTGCACCGGGATGGGGAATATAACAAAGGACTGGCTGGAGACCCTTGGAAATGGGGATTTATGGATGGGTGGGATTGTTTATGTGACTGCACTGGGCCCTGATGCACAACAGGCCTCTGGATCTTCTTCCTGCGTGGCAGGGTTCAGTTTCCAGGTAGTGTGGGGAGGAACTGGCACTCACCTGCACAGAAAGGCTTCTGCCTTCTGCCCCTGGAGGAAAGCCCAGGAGGAGATTCCTCCTTCAGTGCTCAAAGACAGGAAAGGAAACCCCAGAAGGGATGTGCTATGTCTTTGAAACTGTTACCAACTGCAAGGAGCACCCTCTGCCAGAGCAGGATGTGTCTCCTGTCCAAGGGGAATGTCCCTCTGGCCAAGTTCATCCCACCCCAAGTCCAGGCCTTCTGCTGTGCTCTGGGAGGGGCTCTGCAGAACGTGGTGCTTGGGGGAGAGACCTTCAGTGGCCTCACTTCTCTCAGGGATATCACACGGCATCCCAAGGGTTCCCAAGGATGAGAATAGGCAAGAGAAGGGGATCCAGGACACTTACTGTGTTTGTCCCATACCCATTGTGCAACTCTTGAAATAACTTCAACAGCCGGCACTACAGACATCAGGTTTGTATGAAAATAAAATCAAAAAGAAAAAGACGACATTTAACAAGGACCTTTCTGTAAGGAACTGCAGGACTGCACTGAGCAGCTTCTGGGGCAGAACACATCATGAGCCTGCCCAGGAACCGTGAGGTCCTGGTGACCAGGAGTCCCACGGCAGCGCTGGGGGGTTTCTGACCCTCGGGGCCCACTCAGGCTCTCCTGGGCCAGGAAGCTGCCTCAGCTGCCACAGCACTCAGGCACCACACAGGTGCCTCAGCACAGTCCCACCAGAGCACAGCCACCCATGAGAGGCTGAGACTCTCCTGCTTCACCCTCCAGGAGTGGAGAGGAACCTCCCAGGTGCCTTCACTGTCCCTTGGCACATTCATTTCAGCCTGACCCTCATAGCCTTGATCAGCAACACCCCCTGCTAGAGCAGGATGTGTCTCTGGTCAGAGAAGGTCACCCCTCTGACCAAATTCATCAATTCACCCCACTCAAAGGCCAGGCCATCTGCTGTGCTCTGGAAGGGGCTCTGCAGGTAACGTGCTCAGGGGAGAGATCTGCAGTGGCCTCACTTCTCTCAGAGATAACACATCACATCCCAAGGGTTCCCAAGGATGGCCACAGACAAAAGCAATGCAATCCAGCACACTTACCTGCCACCAGGAAGGCAAGCTGCAACGCACTCATTCCTTCTCGCCATTAGGTTCACATGAAAAGAAGAAGAAAAATGAAAAAGAGGAAGCTTTGCTGTGATATTTCCCTAGGATTTCATTAAAGAGCTTTTTTGGGACACACATATCCCTTACATTACTCAAATCTCTGATCTACTCAGGGTTTTTAAAATTACTTCTTTTCCCTTCCATCACTGTCTAAACAGAAGAAATGCAGCTCTTTCCAGATCCTCCTGCCATGACTTCAGTTTTTTCTTCCAGTGTCCTTTCCTCAAGGTTCACTCTGCAGTGCAACAGAATAGAGGAGCAAAATCTCTGTGGTGGCAAGGACAACAGAAGGGAAGGCAGTTGATAAGATGTTCTGATGGACTCCCAGCTGGTCCCCAACCTACCTCAGCTGCACTGGAGCTCCCTGAGAATTCTCATGGCCACACACATCATGTTCCTTGGTCAAAATTAAGACCTTCTGCCTTTGCAGAGTGCAGAACCACATGTTCACCCCCAGCTATGACCTTCTGCAGAGGAAAGGGACCATTACCCACTCCCTCAGACTCAGATCCTGGAGGTTATCCTGGCCAGCTACGAAGAAACCTATGGAGCTGGGACAGTGGTGGATTGACTTTGGCTGGCTGCCAGATGCCCATCAAGCTGTTCTCTCACTTCTCCTCCTTAACGGAACATGAGGAAAAAATACAACTGAAACACTCACATAAAGCCTGGGACATCCCTCACCTGTTGCCATCATGGGAAAACCAGATTTCACTTGGGGACGATTGCTTTGCTGTCTTGGCAATTCCCAACAGAGCAGCAAGGTGAGGAACAAAGACAAAACTGAAACCACCTCACTCCCACCCTCCCCTCCTCCTGGCTCTGAACACACCTGGTGCAGGTGGCTGGGGGCAGCTGCAGTGCCAGGTGCGGGTTTAGCTCTGGGTGGGAGCCCAAGACAAGAGCCCATGAACTGCCAACAAAGCACAACAAGAGCATTGGCACAGCCAGGAGAGGGACACTGAGAGACACAGCAGGAGCCAAGGGCTTGGGAGGAAGAGCCAGACACGAGTCTTGGGCACTCAAAGTGTGAGGGGATAAAAGCGAAGGGTTCCTGTGTTACTGTGATGGCAATCAACGGCTTTATGGAATGAGACAGCTGAAACTCTGCAGTGGGAAACCTGAGCTAGAACTGGGGAGGTCACGGGGGCTGAGTGTGGGAGTGGGGCGAGTCCAGCGGGGCCCGTTGGGGCTCTGGAGCCGCTGCTGCATAGGGGCTCCGGTCCCAGCACTCAAAGTCTCTGGTGCTGGGAGTGTGATGGCCACAGAGCCTCAGGAGTGGTCAGACTTGGAAGTTTCCTTAACAGCCTCTTCTGCACAGCTGGCTGCAGAAAGCATGGCCTCGCTGACCCTTCCAGCAAAGCCACCTGTCCCTTCTGCCCAGATCCATCAGAGCAGCAATGACGAGGTGAAGGCACAAAGCAGAAACAGGCACTGATCAGGCACGAGGAAAAGTCTGCTCAGGGCACAGCTCACTGCTGTGCTCTGCTCTGCCTCTCTTTCTTGCGCTCCAGTTCCCTGTGCTGTCTGCTCCCTGTAACGTTTTGTTTCCTTTGCCCAGGGCCGTGTTCCAGAGAAGGAGAAGGACCTGCCCAAATGGGGGTGAATTAAGGAACCCCTTGCCAAAAGCAAGAACCTTGCATGTCGAGAAAGCTTTCCTGGTGTTCAAGGGGAGTTGAGACCTGGGTGAGAAAGCAAGCTCCACTGAGGACTAGAAATAGAGAAATGCCAGCAGGGACCCATCAGAAGCCACAGCCCCAGGGCCCATGTCTGTCCCACAGGTCCAACCCCAGGACTGAACCCGGCTCTATTTCTTCCAATGACCTTTCCCTATTTTGCTCTAGTCAGAAAGGAGGGAAAGAATATAAGTGACATAAAACACTCAGTATCAGAGAGTCATTTCTCCTCAAAGCAGAGCAATAGAGTGATGTCTTCCTGAACAGTAACAATGAACAGATGATGTGCACATGGAGCTGTCCTGAACACGCCTCTGCTACTGATTACTGTTGAACTCAGACATTTAGCTCAGATCACTCACGGAAAGGAGGTTGTGTGTCCAGGAATAAGCGAGCCCACTTGTCACAGTCAGAGAGAAATTGTTCTCTCTGTCTCTCTCTGATATTCAGAAGGAGCCCTGACAACTGGTTTAGATAGGAAACTTATTTCATGCAGGGTCAGATCTGCAATCCTGAGCCAAAGATGAAGCTTTGAGGGAAAAAACAAAAGGAAGGGGGGAAAGAGGAGAAGAAGGAGAAGAAAGGGAGGAAGGCAGGAGAAAGAATAAGTACAGCCAGGAAAAGAAAAAAATAAGAAGAAAGAAGAAATTCTCTCTTCTGCATTGTCAGTGAGGCCTCTGTTTGCCAGAGACCAACAGACTGTGAGCAGGAAGGGACAAAGGACGAGAATTCTATGAAATATTAACTTCTTAACTTATTAACACTCCAACCCTTCCTGACCAGTCCCCCACCCTCTACAACAATGATGGTTCCTGATGAGGACAAGACACTGGAAGCCCTGGTGGCTCTGGAGGGCAGTGTTGGAAATCGTATCACTTTTAAAAGTTTTTCTTTTATTTCTCTAATCAGGCTTGGTTTGCCTTTGTCCTGGGGAAAGGAATGTTAAGGTTTCTTCAGGGGACGTCATCACTCAACCACTCAATGCAGGAGAGCTTAACATCTCAACAGACTGAGAGTAGCAGAGGAGATGCACAAAAAATAACAACCATCAACAAACATCAACCCCAGATGATGTCCCCTGGCATGACTGGAGACACCTGGTCAGGAAAAGACTGATAAGGGAACCAAGGAGTGAGGACCAAATTAGCATTGGAGACAAAGGAATCCGTGGCCAATAAGAAACCAAATATTAGAAAAATTGTGTAATTTGGGACCAATGAACAGGAACTGCTTTGAGGTTTTTGGTGCATAGATCTGCAGAAAGCCTGGTAAAAGACAAGTGTGTATGGAATATTTTCCATGGCACATCCTGGCCAGAATAAAGTAATGCCTGATTCTCTATCACTTCAATTATAGTGTTAAAGGGGTTTTTTTGCTCACGAATTTCGGTGACAGCAGCAGGGCTCCTTCAAGCCTCAGCAAAGCCCAGTGAAGGCCCCAGCATGGTCCAGGGAGCAGCAGCCTTTTCCCATTCCGTCCTCTCTGGCAGAACTGGACACAGCACTTGAGGGCCCTCAGCAGTGCCCAGCCCAGGGGACGGTCACTGCCCGTGAAGTCCTGTGAGGAGGGGGTGTCACTGCTGGATATTGCAAACAGTGATTCCATTGGCACTGCCCAGAGGTGCAGGTGACTGCAGGTGCAGATTGCTCTGCTGCAGATATTTCTGTTTGGCCAGAGTCACGCTTTTGCTGTTGGTTTTGTTATTGCAGACACTGATATTCTTAGGGAAATCCCACCAGCACCTGAGGGACAGCAGGAGGATTCCCACCTCAGTGACCCAGCAGTGCAGTGGCTCCTGAGTGCCACAGCTCCCCTGTCACTGGGCAGGTGCGGTGTAAATGTGCTGGGCACAGGGCTCCAACCCTTCCCCTGGCTGTGCTCCTGCTACACAGCCCAGGGTGCTGCTGGCTGTCTTTGCTGCTGGCTCATGTGCTCCACCTCCCATGTGCTTCCTTTTCACCCTGCAGCTCACTCAGTTCAGCCAAGAGCCTCAGCAGACGAGTGCTTTACTCCTGGCTTCTCAGAGAGACCCTTCCTGCCCTTGCAAGAGGCTGCCCTGTAGGGCCTATCAGATTTCCTGAGCTCCTTCACCCTTTGCAGCTGCTGCCCCTGCCACCACCTGGTTCAGCACCCCGAGTTCATCCAAGTCTTCTCCTCTGGAGCCCCAGCTCTGTGCTCTGCTGCTGGCCTTAGTCCCACCCTTTGGTGCCTGGGAGCCCCCTATTTCCTGGCTGTGAGCACAGCCCTGAGCAGCTCTTCCTTGTGGGCCAGCTCCCCGTGAGCATCCCCCCCATTCACCCACCAGGCAGCTCTGCTAAGCCATCACTCCAGGATCCCCCACGCTGCTGGAACCCTGTTGCTTTGCCTGGCCATGAATGCCAGGGCAGTTGCCATTCCCCAAGGGATCCTGCTCACTGGCCTGGAGACTCCTCCAGGTTGCTCCCAGAGCTCTTCTGCCAACTCTCCCTGATCAGGAGTTCCTGAACTGCCAGGAGTGTCCCGCTTTCACAGCCCTTCACTGCTCACTCACACAAAACAAATTTACCTTTGCCTATCCTATTGAGGATCTCCAGGCATCCCAGCTGCTCTTCACACCTCCCATCCTCATCATTCCTGACACCCTCTGGCAGAGCCTCTCCCTGTCCGCTGCATTCCACCAACGCTCAGGCACAGCCTTCCAAACCACTTAGGGATGGGTCTGACTCAGAAAAATGATGTAGGGAGTTTCTGAGCTCAAAGCCAGCCATTTCAGGTTCTTAGGGGCTCAGGAACTCCCATTCAGGAGCTTTTGGGCTCAGAATCAGTGATTTAGGGAGGTTTTGGGGTCCCAAACACCGATTTAGAGAGATTTTGGGCTCAGAAACAGCCCAAACTTTAGGAAGCTTTAGGGTTGAGAAAGGCCACTTAAGAGAGCATTTGGCACAAACCCACTAATCTGGGGAGCCGTTGGCCTCAGAAAATCCCCTCTAGCCAGCCTTTGATTCAAAATCCCTATTTATGGAGCTCTTGGGCTCAGAAACACATGTTTAGAGAACTGCAGTGCTCAGAAAAAGCCATGTCAGGAGCTTTGGAGGTCTCAAAGAGCCACTTGGGGAACCTCAGGGCTCCAAAACACCCATTCCATGAGCTTTGGAGCTCAGAAAAACCGATGTCCAGAGACTTTGGACTAAAGAGCAGGAATTGAGGATTCATTGAGGTTCAACAATACCATTTCAAGGAGATTTTGGCCTCAAAACCAGTCATTTAGGGAACTTCTCAGGAGAGAATGGAAAATTTTGAGAGTATTCAGGCTCAGAAATGCCCATCTCGGGAGCTTTTGGGACCTGGAACAGCGATTGAGGATGGATTTGGGTTCAGAAACACTGATTTAGGGAGCACTGGGGCTCTAAAACACCAATTTAGGGAAGCTCCAGCTTAAGAAACCCTGATTTAGGGAGTTTGAGAAAAAATGATGTTGGGAGCTTTGGGGGCCAGAGAGAGCGATTTGGGGACATTTTCAGATCAAAAAGAGAGATTTAGAGAGTTGTAGGGCTCCCGAAAACCAATTAAAGCAGATTTTGGACTCAGTAGCCCCCATTTAGAGAGCTTTGGAGCTCCAAACCAGCGATTTAAGGAGCTTTTGGGTGCAGAAGTGTTAATTTCGGGCACAGAAGGAACAACCCCTGGGGAAACGCCGGAGCAAGGTGCTGGCGCTTACCTGGGACAAGGCTGGGAAGAAGCAGCTCCAGACCAGGCACAGCAGCACCCCAAGCTCGCACCCTCTGCCCTCATCCCAGCTGGATTTATTTATCACCTCCACGGGCTCCTCCCTCTGCCCCTCCTCCCCCTCCCCCAGCTCCTCAATTCTTGCTTTTACAGCCATCTCCCGTAAATCCCTGGAAAACGGAAAGCGGAACTGGGGATGTGCAGTCACGGAGCGGCTCCGGGGACAGCCCCGCTGGAGGGGGGGAAAGGGCAGAGCCGGGACCTGCCTGGTCCTGGGGGGGCCCAGGGCACCAGGAATGGCTCTGGAGGGGACTGGGAGCACTGGGGGGGAAACTGGGAACACTGGGGGCAGCCAGGGAATGATACTGGGAACACTGGGGGGAGCCAGGGAATGATACTGGGAGCACTGGGGGGGGTCACTGGGAGCACTGGGGGTAACTGGGAGTGACATTGGGAGCAGTTACAGGGAACTGGGAGCACTGGTGGGCTCCAGGGAGTGACACCAGGAGCACTGGGAGTGAATCCCATGGGCTGATGGTGATACCTTAGGTTTTAACATTTTTATTTTCTAGATCAAGACTGCTCAAGTGTATGACTCTAAGATTCCATAAATTGTCAGCTAGTGTTCCGTTACTGTTATTTAGACAAAACAATTTGTCTCTAAGCCGGAGTTTCAAGGACATACTGTTTCTCCCAAAGCCCGAAGTGTAAACAACCACGGACAGCAGCGAAGAGACGAAGGGGACAAACATGGCATGGGACTTCAGGACCCAAAGCTGTAATTGGACAATGGGTTTCTGATATGCAGATGGACCAAAGGTATATCTGTCCAAAAAGCACGTGCTAGGTGTCCATTTTGGGTGTAGTCTTTGCAAGACTCCTGCATGGCCCAAAGTGTACCTTGTTTTAATAAATACTTCTTTTATTCTTTTAACTCTGTCCAGCTTCTGTTTCAGGTCAGCCTTTCGTAAGGCATTGTCTTAGGTTACAATGGTATGTATGCTATCACCATCTTCATGGGATGTTGGGGCCAGGTGGGGCAGTGTTCCTGGCTTATCCCTGATGGCTGTGGGACATCTTCTCTAATGGGCCAGCCGTCAGAGCCAGGTGGAGCACTTTGCTTTGCTCATCCCTAATGGCTGCAGTTAATGGGCCATTGAGTCCCACTGATAAACTCCATCATCCCATTGTGAGATGGTGTCACAATTGTGAGATGGTTGTGACAGGGTGTCAGGTTGTATTCTGACTCTGTCAGTGTTTTTGTACTATTGCATTTTTCTATTAAATTGTAGCTCTGACTTTGAGTCTCTCACTGATTTGCTTTCAAACTACCACAGGCATCAGTTTTGGCGACTCTCCGCTGGGACGGGAGGCTTCTGTAAAACCCCTGGACCCAGAGGAAATCCAGCCCTCGCCCCCTCAAATGCTCAAATACCTAAGGATTCACCTCTGGGTCTAGTCTTAGAAACTGGCAAGAATTGACCGGTATATGTAAACATCTTACAAAACCTGAGATTACACAGTTGTCTAAAACCATTTGGCCAACTTTTAATTTAAAAAACAATCAAAAATGGCCTAAACTTGGTAGCTTGGATGAAGAACTGATATGAGATTTAACATCTTGCCTGTGTGAACAACACTATTACCAAGAAACTGAATATTTGAGATTCTTTTTAGTTATAGCACAAGATGAAGAGCTACAGAAACCTAAACCACAGTATGTGCTGTTCTTAAGGAAAAAAGAGAAAAAGAGTGAAGGAAAACTGTCCATATAAAATCCGGTGTGTGATAACAGAGGTGAAGTAGAGTCAGGTCTAATAACACCTGCGCTGAGAGTCAGCCCAGCGCCGGCCCTGGCTGGGGGCCTGGCCCTGGCTGGGGGCCTGGCCCTGGCTGGCCCAGGGGCTGCTCTAGCCCCAGCTGGAGGGTGGGGCCCAGGTCCCAGCTGTCCCGGCTGCACAAGTGGTGACCGCCCCTACCCTCCCTGCCATGTCGGCCCTGCCGGGGCTCGTGTCTTTTGCGCACACGCACACCACGGCTGCCCCGGCCCCACCCCCTCTACAGCCACTGTTACAATCATGGGCAGAGGAGGGGGAGAGGGAAGTTGCAGCTTTGACAGAATCCCTGTCAGTGAAGAAGGAAGAATGCTGGCTTTGCCAGTCTAAGATGCAGGAGCCTTTGCTGGCACCCGGTTGGGAGCTGGCCCCGCATGCGCTTTGCCCCTGCTCTCGAGAGGCCTCCCTTTTCTACTCAAGCCTGTGGGCACCTTGGTGGGAGGGGCAAGGGGGAGGGGAATGCCAGCGGGTGCAGCCAACTGCACCACCCCTAGAGATGGGGCTGGGGGGCAGAGCTTTCTACCGAGAGGGTGGAGAGGGGATCTCCTACAGGGAAAGTCAAGCCCCTCTCGCTCTCAGGCCTCTGAGCTTCCATAGCAATGTTGCACAATGAGGAGCTGGCTCAGGGGATGACATCATCAAAGCAAGCAAACCAGCCGTAAGCTCTCTGTGCCGCAGCAAATCTTAGGCTGCGATTCCTAAGATTAGAACTGATCCAAGTAAATCTAACAGAACTGATTCACAATCGGAGAGCTCTCCCTCAGATAGCTCTTCTGAAGAGGAAGATGAAATCTTAGCTGCCCTGAGCAGGCGGAAGAAGGGAAGGCTAGCCGAAAAAGCCATACGAGAACGCAGTCCAATAGTGAAACGCACCAGATCAAAAAAAGAAAAAAGAGAACCAGTTCTACAAGCCCCATTACAGCAAGCAGTTGGCAACCAAGGGCCAATATATGTAAAGGTTCCATACTCCCTTATTGAGTTAGAACAGTGGAAAACCACTGTGGGACAATATAAAGAAAACCCAGATAAGGTTGCCAAGCTAGTGGACAGTGCTATTAGTACACAAAACCCTGACTGGACTGATCTGAACTCTATGTTAGACACATTGCTTGATCCCACTGAAAGGCAAATGGTTAATAAAGCTATTACAGTATCATTTGAATCAGGTATAGCAAATGGGTCAGTCCAAGGCACGGTTGCTGAAATATATGCTTTAAGTGATCCTGGCTGGGATCCAAACTGTAGTTTTCCGGTCTAGTGTCCACGGCCTCCTGCTGGTGGTTGCCTATTGCTATCCGCTTGTCCTCGAATACCCTAACCCTGAGGTGGGTAGATGAGGGAACCACAGGGGTTCAGCAGAAGCTAGAGGCGTCGGAGGGTCGGGGGTTATTCCTTTGGATCACCAGACTGTCAGCGAAGAAACAGGAGCAACTCTTTAGCTCAGTAACAGAGAGGGTTTATTCAGCTCTGAGTCCGGAGGCTAAAGAGCCCCGAGCTAGCTCGTGTATGAACTTAAATACAGCATAATTAACCAGTCAGGGATCGGGAGTGGGGAGGAGTTAGGGAGGGACTGGGGTATAACAACCGTAGGGAAGAGAGGAAGGGAGGAGACAGGGGTGAACAACGAATCAACAACTGTGGAACACATTCCAGAACAGATGGCAAGATAAAAACGGTATCAAAATCTCATAGTATGTAGGTTAAAACATGGGGTCCCTAAATCTCTAACTTGGTCAAAGCTTTACACAGTACAGCAAAACTATGAGGAATCACCCACTGACTTTTTCAATAGGTTGAGAGAGACTGCTATCAAATATACAAATCTAAATCTTGATTCAACTGATGGAAAAGCACATCTAGTCCTCTTGTTTGTGGGTCAAGCGGCAGATGATATAAGGAGAAAGCTATGGAAGTTAGAGAGGGCTCGAGACATACATAGAATGCTAGAAGTAGAATGCTAGAATATATCCACCCTGCCTGGCGTCTCAGAAGATCCCTTCATCGTAGGATTGCTGCAGTAGAAGAAAACCAACTGGCAGGGCAGGGGAAAACCCATCTGGGCTGCTGCATTATGGCAGGACATTGCTGCATGGATAGAGAACATGACTGTGAAAGTACGCCATGTAGATGCCCATGTGCCCAGAAGTCGTGCCACTGAGGAGCATCAAAACAATGAACGGGTAGGTAAGGCCACCAAAATTGGAACAGCTCAGGTGGACCTAGATTGGGAGAGAAAGGGTGAGCTATTTATAGCCCGATGGGCCCACAAAACATCAGGGCATCTTGGAAGGGATGCAACATACAGATGGGCTCGTGATCGAGGGGTGGATCTGACCACGGAGGCCATCACACAGGTTATTCATCAGTGTGAAACATGCGCTGCCATCAAGCAAGCCACACGAGTGAAGCCTCTTTGGAGTGGAGGGTGATGGCTGGGGTTCCAGTATGGTGAAGCCTGGCAAATTGATTACATTGGGCCATTGCCACGAACACACCAAGGCAAGAGTTACATCCTCACCATGGTGAGTATCAAGATCTGAGAGCAATTAACAGAATTACTGAAGACATACACCCTGTTGTGGCAAACCCATATACCCTTTTGACTGCACTGACAGATGAATTAGGGTGGTTAACTGTTAGAGACCTGAAGGATGCCTTGTTCTGCATTCCTGTGCATAAAAACACCCAAGAGCTTTTTGCTTTTGAGTGGGAGAATCCCAAGACAGGGAGGAAAAGTCAGCTTCTTTGGACCATTTTGCCCCAGGGTTACCAAAACAGCCCCACTATATTTGGAAATCAGCTGCAAAGGACCTAAAGGATTGGAAAAGACAGGAGGTAGAAGGAGTTATTCTTCAATATGTGGATGACATCCTGATTGTGGCTAGAACCAGGGATGACTGCATTAAATTTACCATCAGCTTATTAAACTTTTTGGGACTGAATGGGTACAGAGTTTCTAAAGACAAAGCACAGATTGCCAAAGAAGCAGTAATTTGCTTGGGGTTTGAGGTCTTTCATGAACACCGACAGCTCATCAAAGAACGGAAAGAAGCCATCTGCCAACTCCCAGAGCCCCACACTGGGAGGGAGATGCAAGCTTTCCTGGGAATGGTAGGTTGGTGTCGTTTGTGGATAGCAAATTACGGACTGCTGGTAAAACCCCTATATGGAGCATTAAAAGCAGCTGAAAATGGAATTATCATATGGACAGAAAACACGAGGGCAGCTTTTAAACAGCTGAAACACTGCCTAATGTCAGCTCCAGCACTGGGATTGCCAGACTTAACTAAATCTTTTGAACTCTTTACTTATGAAATATTGAATGTTGTTTTAGGGGTACTAGCTCAGCGCCTCGGGAACCAACAGCGGGCTGTGGCTTACTTTTCCAAACAGCTAGACAATGTTGCCCGAGGGTGGCCGGGGTGTTTGAAAGCCATGGAAACAACTACTGTCATCTTGATCCAAGAGGCCCAAAAACTTACCCTTGGATGGCACATTGTAGTGTATATACCCCATGCCGTAGCAGCTGTGCTCGAGCAAAACGGGGGACATTGGCTGTCCAGCAACCGGATGCTTAAATATCAATCACTGCTACTAGAACAAGATGACGTCACCTTGAAAACAACTTCTGTTGTTAACCCTGCCATATTTCTGCCTTCCACATTAACTGACAATGTCCCTGAGCATGATTGTTTGCAGGCAATCAAAGAGGTCTATTCCAGCCGAACAGACCTGAAGGATGTGCCCCTAGACAATCCAGATTGGGAGCTTTTTACAGACAGGAGCAGCTTTATGAGAAATGGTAAAAGGATGACAGGCTATGCAGTGACCACTCAAGACAAGGTAATTGAGGAGAAGGCCCTGCCAGCAGATGTGTCATCACAGAAAGCCAACCTGATTGCACTGATGAGGGCCCTGGACCTGAGTGAAGGAAAGAAGGTAAATATATGGACTGACTCTAAATATGCATTTAGTGTTGCCCATGTCCATGGAGCCATCTGGAAAGAAAGAGGATTTCTGAACGCTCACGGTAATCAAATTAAACACGCTGAACAAATACTTGCCCTCTTAGAGAGCTTTAGAAAACCCACAGAAGTAGCTATCATGCACTGCAGGGGTCACCAAAAAGGGAAAACCACTCCAGAATTGGGAAATTGCTTTGCTGACAAAGCGGCAAAAGGAGTTGCAGAAAAAGGTATTCTCGCAGTAATTCCCCAAAAAGAAATTAACTTATCAGGGTTCATCCCAAAGTATGATCAAGCAGATCAGAAGCTAATTAAGTCTCTCAAGGCTGAGATCACAAAAAGTGGGTGGGCTGTTATACCAACAAACCAAGTTGTAGTCCCACTGATAGCATAGGGTTAAAATGTTTCTAAAATCATGGTAGCTGAAGTAGACCTTGAGAATGGCACTGGGCATGGTCTTTGCTTAAATCATGGGTACCTAAACCTGTGTACACACCTGTAAAGTAGATGATGAAGTTAAATGTGATAATTGCTTAGTAGATATAATAATTATTTGATCACAATAAGAATCACGGGAAAGGAACAACAGTCATGAGAAATGTTGTGGGGAGAGGGCTTAAACTCATGCTTGGATGAAAACAATATACACAACAGAACAATATCAAGTTGATGATTAATGTATGATTATACAACAGTTATGTAAGGGAAGGGTATAAAAATGTATCCATCTCGAATCCATGTCGGAATCAGTTTGGGTTCTGTACCCCGGTTCCCAGAGCTCTTCAAATAAAAGCACCTGAATATAATCATCCAGTGGATTTTGTGTTTCTACGCTAACATTTTGGCGAGCCCAGCTGGGACCCTGTGAGCACTGCCGAGGACCCTGCAACCTGATCACGCTCCGGCCGGCACCGAGCGATTCCCAGGGAGCCCATCGGCGCCGCGACCCTCCAGCGCTCACAACGTCCCCTGGAGAGGTAAGGTGCTTTTACTTCTAGTCTGGGTGCCTGCCAATAAGATGCAGCGAAAGCTACCCTTGGTTGGGCTAAGGAATTCCTGGTTAATGCCTAGGCGCTGTCTGTAAGACAATTGTGAAAGCATTGCAGGGTCGGCAGTGGAGACTTTGGTAGTGGTAACATGGGGAAGCTTAAAGGGATTGTGGGTGGCAATGCCCCCATACCACACTTCTCCTTCGGGGTGCTTATTAGCACATTGGAAACAAGGTAATTTTGACCAGGGATTATGGAAGGATAAGCTGATTGATTATTGTAACACTCAGTGGCCAAAATATGTTTTGCAGAACGGGAAATGGTGGCCTGGAAACAGGTCTTTGCAATCTGACTTGATTTCTCACTTATTGTCGTTTTGTAAGCATGAGGGAAAATTTGATGAAGGTCCGTATGTTGATTTATTTTTCTATTTATGGGAAAAACCAGAGTGGCTGATTGAGGGTGGCTTAATGATTACTACGGTACCTAACAACAATAAGTGTGTGGCCTGTGTCCAAGGGAAATGTTTAGAGCACCTTTTCTATATCAGAAAGATGATATGGAGGGTGACTTACTGGTAGTCCCCACAGCACCAAGGGAATCTAACCCTACTTCATCTGGCCTTATTTCACATGATCCACTTACTCCTCCTACTGAAACTGATCTACTTACTTCTCCTGCTCAAGGATACCGTCCATCCCCACCTACGCCTGCTCAATACCCTCCATCCTCACCTACGCCGGCTCAAGGATACCCTCCACCCCACATACACCTCCCCAGGGATATCCTCCCCTTCCACCTATGCCCCCTTCACCTGCTCATGGCACCCCTTTACCGCCTTCACCCAGAAATAATCAAGGTTTAGCTGTGATACAGTGCCGCGTCCCTCGGGTGTTCCGAGAGCTGACTGCCAGGGTTAGTCAGCAACCCGAGCAGCGGCGAGTGAGTGTCCCTGGGGTCAGGTTCACGCTCACCAGGATCCTGGGACCCCAAGCCGGGGGTTGCTGCTTTCCGAAGCAGGCAGGCAAAGGCTACCGCGGCTGCCGAAACTGTAGCAAAGAGACGGGCTCCTGAGACGGAAATTACGACACTGAAACGAAGTATCGGGGGATCCGTACTCCGTGAGCTCTGAGAGCGGAGTAACTCAGTAGCTGAGAGCCCTGAGCCCAGCCGCGCATCAGACTTTATTGTGATCATAACAACCAATAAGATCGGGGCACCGAGGAGGGACAAGGGAGGGACAAGGGGAAGGGGACCAACAGAGGGTATTTCGGGGAGGGGGCTGAGAGAAAGACAAGGGGGAAAACCAACCATCTACCGAGTAGAAACGAACATTCTAGAAACTGAGGGTGATAGACAATTGATGAACATAAGCACAAACCACTGGGGAGAGAGCGGCTGGCTTACTAAGAACACACCCCAACTCAGCATCTACCACACTTTGCCCTGCCCCAGGGGGGATCTTGCTGCTCCTTGGGTCTGTTTCACCAAGGGCTTTTGCAGGGGTGTTATTCTTAGCTTCAACAGCCACCACATCTCCCCCTTCTTTACTATAAAAGAAGGAGGGCGGAATAAGTTAAAATAAAAGGGTTTTAAAACAACTTATAAGGTATAATACAATAAACAAGATTAAAAGGATTTCTAAAACATTTTAAACTTGAATGAACTTAGTGAATTTAAAAATGGTCTTTCTCTTTCAGATTCCCTTAGGGATGGGATAGGGGGTAGGAAAAGGGGAGTTAAGGGAAACACGCGAGGGGAGGACAAAGGGGTACAGGTTTTGTATATAAATGATAATAAAAAGGCTTTAAATTAACTCAAAAGACACAGAACAAGAAGGAAAACTAAAAGAACCCAATATGTAAGAACACGGGGAAACCCATTGTCCATAACTCTCTGGAGACAGTCATCAGGTGGGATGACTCAGAGACGGACGGGCTATAGGAGGGTATTGGAGGCTGTCATGGTTTACATTCTGTTGGAGTTTCTTTTGGTTAGCTGGGTTTTGATTTTCACTTTTTCATCTTTGCTGGTTTTTTTTTTTTTTTTTTTTCTCCGTTTCCAAGCCACTTCTCTTTGGTGCAAGCCGGTGTCATGGGCTGCTGGGATGGTACCTAGAATACAGGCTGCCCGTTCCCCCTCCACAGCATAAGCCGCCGTGGTCGGGGTTCCGGGTTCTATGTGGCTAGGCTCCCGGCAGTTTTTTGCCTCGGGCGGGGCCCCCCCCCGCCACGTCACAAGCGGCACGGGAGCCCCGGCCGGGCCGGGCCCTCCCCGCCTCGGCACCAGCGGCGCAGGGACTCCGGCCCCGCCCTGCCTCGGCCCCAGCGGAGTGGGGGCTTGGGTGTGGGCGGTCGCCGGTGGACTGGGCGGAGGCACCCGTGGGAGGGGCGGAGGCCGCGCGCGAGGGGGCGGTAACCGCGGTCAGGGCTGGGGGGGTGTTAATTGCGATCGGGGCGGGAACCACGATAAGGGCGGGAACCACGATAACGAGGGGAGTGCCCGACGAGGTTACACCCATCGACGCCATTGGGAGGGGAGCCAGCGCGGGGGACGGCTTAAGGGTCTGCCGGAAGGGATTGTTCTCCGATAAAATGGGGGCAGGGATTCCCGCGCACAAGATAGGACGGGGGGGGTACTCCCTGCCACGAGGCCAGCGCCATCTTGGAGACCGCCGCTATTTTGAGAAACAGTAAAACCAGGAGGGAGTGTAACCGGGTACCAAGGAGGAGGAACGAGGGTTGGGGAGAGGTCCGTGCCGAGAGGGCCCTTCCCGTCACGGCTGGGGCACAGGGGGGACCGAGGGGGGTCAGGGAGTCGGCCGCTAAATGGCTCGGTAGAACCTCCCTGCACCGACTGGTGGGACACCCGCCGTGGTCCCTCCCGTTGTGGGGAAGAAGGGTACAAGGAGCATGAGGTCGGGGTAGGGGGAGAGGATTTAACTGGGGACCCACAGCTTTCTTCCCTTTCACGCAAAACGTCACAAATTAAAATAAGTAACTGAAAAAACTGAGGACTTCCCTGATCCCCTGCCCGCGCATCCGAAGTTAACTTATCCCCTACTTCATCCCAAAAACTTAAAGTGGTTACCAAAGTACCCGAAATGGAAGGAAAATTAAGAAAAACCCATTTAATAAACTTTTTCAAAATCCCCTTCTTAAACTTTCCCCGCTCTGCACTAAGGGTAATTTTAACTTGGTGATAAACGTCTCTCTGCTGCCGGGACAACGATAAACCCATTACAGCCGGCAGCAGGCTACCCTCTACCCAGGAAAAATGAGAGCAACATAAAAAATTTAAGCAAAACGCCCCGTTCTGGGGTGGTGGCAGGCGCCCCGCACTCACTCGTCCCCGCACTTACACTCCCGTGCGGTTTCCTTTCGCGACTCGCTCTTGTGCGGTTCCGGCCCGTCCCTGGCACCAACGAAAAATCTCCTGGGTAGGGTGTTTCGGCAGCAGAATCCTCTTCAGCTCCTCCGCTCGCAGGAGAGAACACCAGCGTCTGCTGGAGGAGTAGCAGCGCATAGCAGTCCTGGAGCCTTCTCAGAAGAGGTCTTTCCGCACCCTCTCGGAACGAGTCTCTCTAAAACAGAGACCCGTTCCTCGAGGAGCTGGCGAGTCCGAATGGGAACTCCTGATCAGCAATCAGGGACACTCAGCAAGAACCGGAGCTAAGCCGGCCCCTGTTCAGGCGCCAGCTGCCGCGTCCCTCGGGTGTTCCGAGAGCTGACTGCCAGGGCTAGAATCAGCACCCCGAGAGGCGGCGAGTGAGTGTCCCTGGGGTCAGGTTCACGCTCGCCAGGATCCTGGGACCCCAAGCCGGGGGTTGCTGCTTTCCGAAGCAGGCAGGCAAGGCTACCGCGGCTGCCGAAACTGTAGCAAAGAGACGGGCTCCCGAGACGGAATAACGACACTGAAACAAAGTATCGGGGGATCCGTACTCCGTGAGCTCTGAGAGCGGAGTACTCAGTAGCTGAGAGCCCTGAGCCCAGCCGCGCATCAGACTTTATTGTGATCATAACAACCACTAAGATCGGGGCACCGAGGAGGGACAAGGGAGGGACAAGGGGAAGGGGACCAACAGAGGGTATTTCAGGGAGGAGGCTGAGAGAAAGACAAGGGGGAAAACCAACCATCTACCGAGTAGAAACGAACATTCTAGAAACTGAGGGTGATAGACAATTGATGAACATAAGCACAAACCAATGGGGAGAGAGCGGCTGGCTTACTAAGAACACACCCCAACTCAGCATCTATCACACTTTGCCCTGCCCCAGGGGGGATCTTGCTGCTCCTTGGGTCTGTTTCACCAAGGGCTTTTGCAGGGGTGTTATTCTTAGCTTCAACAGCCACCACATCTCCCCCTTCTTTACTATAAAAGAAGGAGGGTGGAATAAGTGAAAATAAAAGGGTTTTAAAACAAGTTAAAAGGTATAATACAATAAATAAGATTAGAAGGATTTCTAAAACATTTTAAACTTGAATGAACTTAGTGAATTGAAAAATGGTCTTTCTCTTTCAGATTCCCTTAGGGATGGGATAGGGGGTAGGGAAAGGGGAGTTAAGGGAAACACGCGAGGGGAGGACAAAGGGGTACAGGTTTTGTATATAAATGATAATAAAAAGGCTTTAAATTAACTCAAAAGACACAGAACAATAAGGAAAACTAAAAGAACCGAATACGTAAAAACACGGGGAAACCTATTGTCCATAACTCTCTGGAGACAGTCATCAGATGGGATGACTCAGAGACGGACGGGCTATAGCAGGGTCCGGTATTGGAGGCTGTCGTGGTTCACATTCTGTTGGAGTTTCTATTGGTTAGCTGAGTTTTGATTTTCATTTTTTCGTCTTTGCTGGTCCTTTTCTTTTTTCTCCATTTCCAAGCCACTTCTCTTTGGTGCAAGCCGGTGTCATGGGCTACTGGGATGGTACCTAGAATACAGGCTGCCCGTTCCCACTCTACAGCATAGGTCACCGTGCTCGGGGTTCCGGGTTCTATGGGGCTAGGCTCCCGGCAGTTTTTGGCCTCGGGCGGGGCCCCCTCTGCCATGTCACAAGCGGCGCGGGAGCCTCGGCCGGGCCGGGCCCTCCCCGCCTCGGCACCAGCAGTGCGAGGGCTCCGGCCCCGCCCTGCCTCGGCACCGGCGGAGTGGGGGCTTGGGTGTGGGCGGTCGCCGGTGGACTGGGCGGAGGCACGCGTGGGAGGGGCGGAGGCACTAGTGGGCAGAACCGAACCGTCGGTAGGAGGGGTGTTAATTGCGATCGGGGTGGGAACCACGATAACGAGGGGAGTGCCCGACGAGGTTACAGCCATCGACGCCATTGGGAGGGGGGCCGGTGCGGGGGACGGCTTAAGGGTCTGCCGGAAGGGGTTGTTCTCCGATAAAATGGGAGCAGGGGTTCCCGCCCACAAGATAGGAGGGGGGGTACTCCCTGCCACGAGGCCAGCACCATCTTGGAGACCGCTGCCATTTTGAGAAACAGTAAAACCAGGGGGGAGTGTAACCGGGTACCAAGGAGGAGGAACGAGGGTTGGGGAGAGGTCCGTGCCGGGTGGCGCCTTCCCATCACGGCTGGGGCACAGGGGGGACCGAGAGGGGTCAGGGAGTCGGCCGCTAAATGGCTCGGTAGAACCTCCCTGCACCGACTGGTGGGACACCTGCCGTGGTCCCTCCCGTTGTGGGGAAGAAGGGTACAAGGAGCATGAGGTCGGGGTAGGGGGAGAGGATTTAACTGGGGACCCCGAACTTTCTTCCCTTTCACGCAAAACGTCACAAATTAAAATAAGTAACTGAAAAAAACTGAGGACTTCCCTGATCCCCTGCCCGCGCGTCCGAAGTTAACTTATCCCCTACTTCATCCCAAAAACTTAAAGTGGTTACCGTAGTACCCGAAACGGAAGGAAAATTAAGAAAAACACATTTAATAAACTTTTTCAAAATCCCCTTCTTAAACTTTCCCCGCTCCGCACTAAGGGTAATTTTAACTTGGTTATAAACATCCCTCTTTTGACGGGACAATGATAAACCCATTATAGCCAGCAGCAGGCTACCCTCTACCCAGGGAAAATGAGAGCAACATAAAAAATTTAAGCAAAATGCCCCGTTCTGGGGTGGTGGCAGGTGCCCCGCACTCACTCGTCCCCGCACTTACACTCCCGTGCGGTTTCCTTTCGCGACTCGCTGTTGTGCGGTTCCGGCCCGTCCCTGGCACCAATGAAAAATCTCCTGGGTAGGGTGTTTCGGCAGCAGAATCCTCTTCAGCTCCTCCGCTCGCAGGAGAGAACACCAGCGTCTGCTGGAGGAGTAGCAGCGCATAGCAGTCCTGGAGCCTTCTCCGAAGAGGTCTTTCCGCACCCTCTCGGAACGAGTCTCTCTAAAACAGAGACCCGTTCCTCGAGGAGCTGGCGAGTCCGAATGGGAACTCCTGATCAGCAATCAGGGACACTCAGCAAGGACCGGAGCTAAGCCGATCCCTGTTTGGGCGCCAGCTGCCGCGTCCCTCGGGTGTTCCGAGAGCTGACTGCCAGGGTTAGTCAGCATCCCGAGAGGTGGCGAGTGAGTGTCCCTGGGGTCAGGTCCACGCTCGCCAGGATCCTGGGACCCCAAGCCGGGGGTTGCTGCTTTCCGAAGCAGGCAGGCAAAGGCTACCGCGGCTGCCGAAACTGTAGCAAAGAGACGGGCTCCCGAGACGGAATAACGACACTGAAACAAAGTATCGGGGGATCAGTACTCCGTGAGCTCTGAGAGCGGAGTACTCAGTAGCTGAGAGCCCCAAGCCCAGCCGCGCATCAGACTTTATTGTGATCATAACAACCAATAAGATCGGGGCACCGAGGAGGGACAAGGGGAAGGGGACCAACAGAGGGTATTTTGGGGAGGGGGCTGAGAGAAAGACAAGGGAGAAAACCAACCATCTACCGAGTAGAAACGAACATTCTAGAAACTGAGGGTGATAGACAATTGATGAACATAAGCACAAACCAATGGGGAGAGAGCGGCTGGCTTACTAAGAACACACCCCAACTCAGCATCTACCACACTTTGCCCTGCCCCAGGGGGATCTTGCTGCTCCTTGGGTCTGTTTCACCAAGGGCTTTTTCGGGGGTGTTATTCTTAGCTTCAACAGCCACCACATCTCCCCCTTCTTTACTATAAAAGAAGGAGGGTGGAATAAGTGAAAATAAAAGGGTTTTAAAACAACTTATAAGGTATAATACAATAAACAAGATTAAAAGGATTTCTGAAACCTTTTAAACTTGAATGAACTTAGTGAATTTAAAAATGGTCTCTCTCTTTCAGATTCCCTTAGGGATGGGATAGGGGGTAGGAAAAGGGGAGTTAAGGGAAACAAGCGAGGGGAGGACAAAGGGGTACAGGTTTTGTATATAAATGATAATAAAAAGGCTTTAAATTAACTCAAAAGACACAGAACAATAAGGAAAACTAAAAGAACCCAATATGTAAAAACACGGGGAAACCCATTGTCCATAACTCTCTGGAGACAGTTGTCAGGTGGGATGACTCAGAGACGGACGGGCTATAGCAGGGTATCGGAGGCTGTCATGGTTTACATTCTGTTGGAGTTTCTTTTGGTTAGCTGAGTTTTGATTTTCACCTTTTCATCTTTGCTGTTTTTTTTCTTTTTTCTCCGTTTCCAAGCCACTTCTCTTTGGTGCAAGCCGGTGTCATGGGCTGCTGGGATGGTACCTAGAATACAGGCTGCCCGTTCCCCCTCCACAGCATAAGCCGCCGGGGTCGGGGTTCCGGGTTCTATGTGGCTAGGCTCCCGGCAGTTTTTTGCCTCGGGCGGGGCCCCCCCCGCCACGTCACAAGCGGCACGGGAGCGCCGGCCGGGCCGGGCCCTCCCCGCCTCGGCACCAGCGGCGCAGGGACTCCGGCCCCGCCCTGCCTCAGCCCCAGCGGAGTGGGGGCTTGGGTGTGGGCGGTCGCCGGTGGACTGGGCGGAGGCACCCGTGGGAGGGGCGGAGGCCGCGCGCGAGGGGGCGGTAACCGCGGTCAGGGCTGGGGGGGGTGTTAATTGCGATCGGGGCGGGAACCACGATAAGGGCGGGAACCACGATAACGAGGGGAGTGCCCGACGAGGTTACACCCATCGACGCCATTGGGAGGGGAGCCAGCGCGGGGGACGGCTTAAGGGTCTGCCGGAAGGGATTGTTCTCCGATAAAATGGGGGCAGGGATTCCCGCGCACAAGATGGGAGGGGGGGTACTCCCTGCCACGAGGCCAGCACCATCTTGGAGACCGCCGCTATTTTGAGAAACAGTAAAACCAGGGGGGAGTGTAACCGGGTACCAAGGAGGAGGAACGAGGGTTGGGGAGAGGTCCGTGCCGAGAGGGCCCTTCCCGTCACGGCTGGGGCACAGGGGGGACCGAGGGGGGTCAGGGAGTCGGCCGCTAAATGGCTCGGTAGAACCTCCCTGCACCGACTGGTGGGACACCCGCCGTGGTCCTTCCCGTGGTGGGGAAGAAGGGTACAAGGAGCATGAGGTCGGGGTAGGGGGAGAGGATTTAACTGGGGACCCAGAGCTTTCTTCCCTTTCACGCAAAACGTCACAAATTAAAATAAGTAACTGAAAAAACTGAGGGCTTCCCTGATCCCCTGCCCGCGCATCCGAAGTTAACTTATCCCCTACTTCATCCCAAAAACTTAAAGTGGTTACAGAAGTACCCGAAACGGAAGGAAAATTAAGAAAAACCCATTTAATAAACTTTTTCAAAATCCCCTTCTTAAACTTTCCCCGCTCCGCACTAAGGGTAATTTTAACTTGGTGATAAACGTCTCTCTGCTGCTGGGACAATGATAAAACCATTACAGCCGGCAGCAGGCTACCCTCTACCCAGGAAAAATGAGAGCAACATAAAAATTTTAGCAAAACGCCCCGTTCTGGGGTGGTGGCAGGCGCCCCGCACTCACTCGTCCCCACACTTACCCTCCTGTGCGGTTTCCTTTCGCGACTCGCTCTTGTGCGGTTCCGGCCCGTCCCTGGCACCAACGAAAAATCTCCTGGGTAGGGTGTTTCGGCAGCAGAATCCTCTTCAGCTCCTCCGCTCGCAGGAGAGAACACCAGCGTCTGCTGGAGGAGTAGCAGCGCATAGCAGTCCTGGAGCCTTCTCAGAAGAGGTCTTTCCGCACCCTCTCGGAACGAGTCTCTCTAAAACAGAGACCCGTTCCTCGAGGAGCTGGCGAGTCCGAATGGGAACTCCTGATCAGCAATCAGGGACACTCAGCAAGGACCGGAGCTAAGCCGGCCCCTGTTCAGGCGCCAGCTGCCGCGTCCCTCGGGTGTTCCGAGAGCTGACTGCCAGGGCTAGAATCAGCACCCCGAGAGGCGGCAAGTGAGTGTCCCTGGGGTCAGGTTCACGCTCGCCAGGATCCTGGGACCCCAAGCCGGGGGTTGCTGCTTTCCGAAGCAGGCAGGCAAAGGCTACCGCGGCTGCCGAAACTGTAGCAAAGAGACGGGCTCCCGAGACGGAATAACGACACTGAAACAAAGTATCGGGGGATCCATACTCCGTGAGCTCTGAGAGCGGAGTACTCAGTAGCTGAGAGCCCTGAGCCCAGCCGCGCATCAGACTTTATTGTGATCATAACAACCAATAAGATCGGGGCACCGAGGAGGGACAAGGGAGGGACAAGGGGAAGGGGACCAACAGAGTGTATTTCAGGGAGGAGGCTGAGAGAAAGACAAGGGGGAAAACCAACCATCTACCGAGTAGAAACGAACATTCTAGAAACTGAGGGTGATAGACAATTGATGAACATAAGCACAAACCACTGGGGAGAGAGCGGCTGGCTTACTAAGAACACACCCCAACTCAGCATCTACCACACTTTGCCCTGCCCCAGGGGGGATCCTGCTACTCCTTGGGTCTGTTTCACCAAGGGCTTTTTCGGGGGTGTTATTCTTAGCTTTAACAGCCACCACATCTCCCCCTTCTTTACTATAAAAGAAGGAGGGTGGAATAAGTGAAAATAAAAGGGTTTTAAAACAACTTATAAGGTATAATACAATAAACACGATTAAAAGGATTTCTAAAACATTTTAAACTTGAATGAACTTAGTGAATTTAAAAATGGTCTCTCTCTTTCAGATTCCCTTAGGGATGGGATAGGGGGTAGGAAAAGGGGAGTTAAGGGAAACACGCGAGGGGAGGACAAAGGGGTACAGGTTTTGTATATAAATGATAATAAAAAGGCTTTAAATTAACTCAAAGGACACAGAACAATAAGGAAAACTAAAAGAACCCAGTATGCAAAAACACGGGGAAACCCATTGTCCATAACTCTCTGGAGACGGTTGTCAGGTGGGATGACTCAGAGACGGACGGGCTATAGCAGGGTATTGGAGGCTGTCATGGTTTACATTCTGTTGGAGTTTCTTTTGGTTAGCGGGGTGATTTCACTTTGTATCTTTGCTGGTTTTGTTTTTTTTCTTTTTTCTCCGTTTCCAAGCCACTTCTCTATGGTGCGAGCCGGTGTCATGGGCTGCTGGGATGGTACCTGGAATACAGGCTCCCCGTTCCCCCTCCACAGCATAAGCCGCTGTGGTCGGGGTTCTGGGTTCTATATGGTTAGGCTCCTGGCAGGTTTTGGCCTCGGGCCGGGGCCCCCCCCCCACGTCACAAGCGGTGCGGGAGCTCCGGCCGGGCCGGGCCCTCCCGCCTCTGGCACCACTGCGCAGGACTCGGCCCCGAGCCTGCCTCCTGCCCCAGTCGGCTGCGGCAGTGGGGGCTTGGGGTGTGGCCCAGCGGTCGCGGTGGCACTGGGCGGAGGCGCAGCCCGTGGAGGCGGCGGAGGCACTGCGCGCGAGGGGGCGGTAACCACGGTCAGGGCTGGGGGGATGTTAATTGCGATCGGGGCGGGAACCACGATAAGGGCGGGAACCACGATAACGAGGGAAGTGCCCGACGAGGTTACACCCATTGACGCCATTGGGAGGGGAGCCAGCGCGGGGGACGGCTTAAGGGTCTGCCGGAAGGGATTGTTCTCCGATAAAATGGGGGCAGGGATTCCCGCGCACAAGATAGGAGGGGGGGTACTCCCTGCCACGAGGCCAGCGCCATCTTGGAGACCGCCACTATTTTGAGAAACAGTAAAACCAGGAGGGAGTGTAACCGGGTACCAAGGAGGAGGAACGAGGGTTGGGGAGAGGTCCGTGCCGAGAGGGCCCTTCCCGTCACGGCTGGGGCACAGGGGGGACCGAGGGGGGTCAGGGAGTCGGCCGCTAAATGGCTCGGTAGAACCTCCCTGCACCGACTGGTGGGACACCCGCCGTGGTCCCTCCCGTTGTGGGGAAGAAGGGTACAAGGAGCATGAGGTCGGGGTAGGGGGAGAGGATTTAACTGGGGACCCACAGCTTTCTTCCCTTTCACGCAAAACGTCACAAATTAAAATAAGTAACTGAAAAAACTGAGGACTTCCCTGATCCCCTGCCCGCGCATCCGAAGTTAACTTATCCCCTACTTCATCCCA